>SJYA01002873.1:2042435-2139591 GCA_006410615.1 Neotragus moschatus
GGGGGTGCCCTGGGGGCCCCCCCCCCCCCCGTCAGAGGTTTGCATATTCGTTTTATGGAAATGGTTTGAGCTGCCAGATACCTGGCCAGCCTCATGCATGAAAGCCAAGGTCAGTCAGCCTGCCTGTCATTTGCGGCGGTCCTTAGGCGGATTCTTTACCAACTGAGCTACCAGGGAAGCCCTACTTTGTAGGAGGCTTAGCAAATGCTCCCGGGACACAGGATTCTAGTGCAGGTGCCATGAGACCTGCAGAAATCCTCCCGTTTTCTGGTTCCCCAAGCAGAGATGGTTGTTGGAAGCCAGGTAGCCGAGGGGGTAAGGAGTGAGGGAAACAGAATACAATTATGGCTGAGTCTCCCTGTACACATGATGTGGCCAGTGATGCTGACCTTAAAGGACCCGAAGGTTACTAGAATTTCAGAACTACGGAGGGGGTTCAGCGCTCCCAAATTCACCTCCTCCACTCCTTCCTGTACCTTGTCTCATCCTCCAGTCCCCCTGAACACAACATCATTGGTGCTATAACAGGGGAGGGGGGAGTGGTGGGGAGTCCCCTTTTGCTTTATGATTTATTGTTTTAATTTTCCAACAGTTTGTGATATTTTTCAGGGACCTGTTACTTCCAGAGAGCAACACTGTTGCCATCTTGGGGAAGAATCATCAGCCAAAGAGTATTCATTGGTCCTGGATCTTTGACCTACTTCTGAAAAGGGGAAGTCTAGTGTAAGAGGTGGAGAAGGCAATGGCACCCCACTCCAATACTCTTGCCTGGGAAATCCCATGGACGAAGGAGCTTGATAGGCTGCAGTCCACCAGGTCGCGAAGAGTCGGACACGACTGAGCGACTTCCCTTTCACTTCTCACTTTCATGCACTGGAGAANAGTCTAGTGTAAGAGGTGGAGAAGGCAATGACACCCCACTCCAATACTCTTGCCTGGGAAATCCCATGGACGAAGGAGCTTGATAGGCTGCAGTCCACCAGGTCGCGAAGAGTCGGACACGACTGAGCGACTTCCCTTTCACTTCTCACTTTCATGCACTGGAGAAGGAGATGGCAATGCACTCCAGTGTTCTTGCCTGGAGAATCCCAGGGACGGGGGAGCCTGGTGGGCTGCCGTCTATGGGGTCGCACAGAGTCGGACACGACTGAAGTGACTTAGCAGCAGCGGCAGTGTAAGAGGCAGCAGCATGGGGGCACAGCCAGGGCCTTGGAGACAGACAGATCCAGGCCCTGTCGGTTACCAGCTGTGAGACCATAAGCAAGTCACATAACCTCCTTGTGCCTCAATTTCCTCATCAATGAAATGGGCATGATAGACGCTGGCTCCCAACTTGCTTATACATGCTGTGAGACATAAATGCAGTCCTGCACATAGCAGAGCCAGACAACTGCTAGGAGCTCAATCAACGATAGTGCAGACGTCTTATAGATAAGGGAAGATGGCTCAGGGCTGACTTCCTGCTCTAGAGTGGCAATGAATACTGGTTAACCTATGATTATCCAGAGCCTAACAGCCCACCAGAGCTTCCCCAGTTGTTCAGCAGTAAAGAATCTGCCTGCAAAGCGGAAGACTCAGGGTTAGGAAGATCTGGGTTAGGAAGATTCCCGGGTTGGGATGATCCCCTGGAGGAGGGCATGGAAACCCACTCCAGTATTTTTGCCTGGGAAATCCCATGGGCAGAGGAGCCGGGGGGGCTACAGTACAAGGGGTCGCAGAGAGTCAGACACGACTGAGCACGCGAGTCCCCGCTGAGACTGTCCCTGGCTTGTTTGTTGTCAGCCACGTTCCTGCTCTCCTTTGCTCTGTCCTGCGTCCTAAGGGCTGAGGCCCCACACCCTGCATCTCCTAGACTTCCTCCAAAGGGCTTCCCTCTAGGTTCCCAGAAGAGGAGGCCCTGGCAGGGAAGGTGGGAGGCTGGGAGAAGCAACTCTCTCCCTTCCTCCCTGTGGTTCTTGTTCGAAGGGAGGAGGGTGACAGGCAGCAGCAACAGCTCTAGTGACAGCCGAGGGTGACCGTGGCAGGGGCCGCAGCCTGGCAGGGTGGCTCCTGGGTTCCTGCTGAAGCAGCTCAGCTCTGTAGCCAGGCCCGCGGCATCACACTGATTCAGAATCCTGGGTCCCCTTGGCAACTCCAGCCCAAGGCTGGTAGCACTCACCTGCCTGCAATCACTCATCTTTGGGGAACTACCTTCCAGCCTGGTGGGCTGCCGTCTATGCGGTCGCACAGAGTCGGACACGACTGAAGCAACTTAGCAGCAGCAGCAGCAGCTTCCCCTCCACACTCCTCCAGCCTTCTAACACCCTTGCTCCCGGTTCCTGAATAAGTCCCCTTTGCGCGCAGAACCCAGGTGGTTTCCACCTCCTGACCACACCCGGACTAATGCACCGTTTGAGTGACCATTCAAGATTCACACCTCCAGGGTGGTGACGCACCTCTGTCTGCTCCCCCATCTGCTGACTTTAAAGTTCAACATCCAGAAGGCAGACTTGTTTCTATTTCCCCCTTTTTCCAGCATCCTGGATGGAACCACCCCAAGGCCCTGAGTTCCACCTGCCATCCACTCACTTCCCCTTTTGGAATTTTGGTGAAGCTACTTGTTTAGTTGCTAAGTTGTGTCCAACTCATTCAACCCCACAGACTGTAGACCACCAGGCTCCTCTGTACATAGGATTTTTTCAGGCAAGTATACTGGAGAGAGTTGCCATTTCCTTCTCCAGGGAATCTTCCCGATCCAGGGATCAAACCTGCATCTCCTGCATTGGCAGCAACAATCCAAAACAAGAAGCAAGAGCCTTTGACCCCACAATCACAGCTCTAGGAACTGACAGGAACAACACAGTCACAGAAGAGCCGACACGTGTATCCCAGACGCAGTCACTACAGGACTGCTTATGGCCGTGAGAATCTCGAAGCTCAAATAGAAGATGGACTAAGTAAATCTTGCTTCATATATAATGTCTATTTTTTTTAAATAGAGAGATTTTCATCATCTATTATCAAGTTAACAAACAAAACAGCAGACTATACAGCAGCAGACATACTACGAGCTTCAGAATTGGACACACATGGATGTGTTTCTGTTGAAACACAGATGTTTCATATGGTAGTTGCCAGAAGACTGACAGCAGTTATCTCTTGGGGCTGGAATTTGGGGTGAGTTTTATATTCTTCTTTGTTCTCCTCTGTGTTGTCTGAATTGTTACAATTGATGGGTCCCTTTTACAGCACGCTTTTTTTTTTGGTTGTTTAAGAGGCAGTATGCTGGGAAGACAGCAGTGAACAAAACAGACAGCAAATTTCTTCTCTGCTGACATTCTAAG
This sequence comes from Neotragus moschatus, assembly GCA_006410615.1. Taxonomy (NCBI): domain Eukaryota; kingdom Metazoa; phylum Chordata; class Mammalia; order Artiodactyla; family Bovidae; genus Neotragus; species Neotragus moschatus. The sequence continues at coordinate 2,045,759 of SJYA01002873.1, forward strand.
GACAATAAATAAAGGGAGACCTAGAGTGGGTGGGGTGGAAGTTGACGTGAAATGAGAAAGGAGGAAAAGAAATGCATCTGCAGATCGAGGCTTAGGCTTAGGAGAAGGTTACTTTTAAAAGGATAATGATGTTTGAGCAGAAACCTGAAGGAGATGAGGGAGCAAGCCATGTGATATATCTGGTCCAGGCTGAAAAAATAGGCAGTACAAAGGCCCTGAGGTAGGAATGTGCCCAGTGCATGGGAGGAGCAGCGAGGAGGCCTGGGTGACCTGAGTGGAGGAGCATCATAAGAGATGAGATCAGGTAGGTAGCAGGAGATCAGATTATGTAAAACTTCAGCTCTTCCTCTGAGATGAAAGCCACCGAGAGTCTTGTGCGGAGGAATAACCTGGTCAGAAATATTTTTTAAAGACCCTTCTGGCTGCTCGGTAAGAATGGAGAGGGAGGAGGGAACCTATTTAGGAGGCAATTGCAGTAACTTAGGTGAGAAGGGACAGTGTGGTTTGCACCAGGTAGTAGCAGTAGAGGTGGTGAGAAGTGGCGGGATAATGGAGCTCTCTAGAAGGTAGAACCAAGGTGATATGGTCTTGGATTGGATGTAGTCACGAGAGATAGGGAAGAACCAAGGATTGCTTCAAAGTTAAAGAGTCCTTAGATCCCTGCTCTGCCCAGTTAAAGAGTCCTTAGATCCCTGCTCCATCCCTTCTGCTGATGCACCACCAGTTCCCCATCTGGGCTCTGCTTGAATGCCTCCAGGAACAGGTCCCTCACTACCTTACACCGATGAGCCTGGTAACTGCTGGCAGACCCTTCCTCGGCTTAAACCTGCTCTCCTCTGCCACAGGTTTTATGCTTGCCTTCAGCTTGCCACCTTGAACCATCGTGTGCTTGTCTCAGGCTGTCCCTACCTGTGCGATACTCTACACCTAGGGAAAAGCCGGTATCAGGAAAAGTTCATGCTCTCCAGAGGGGAAGTTCCAATCTAGAATCTACAAAACTAGATTTCCTCTTTTCTGCTCAGCTCCTTCAAACTGATATTTGGTTTGAACTCAATTCCATTCCCCTCCCCATGCCTCTGCCCCAGAAACTATCCAATTTCCCTGGTTATATCTTCTGCAAGATGAAGGCTATCCTGCTCTTCTAACCTTCTTCAGCCCCATTTCCCAAAACCCTACAGCTCTTACTCTGGGGAACTCAGTGGTCTAAGGACTCTAAAGCCCTACTCACCCCAAATGGGAGCTCAGACTTCTCTAGTGTGCCCCGATGTGATCAGTGTGATGCCAGCTCCTTCCTCTGATAGCCTCAATCATATATGTGGGGATTCTGATCAAATGATTCAGTCATTATATCTAAATTTATCTAATTTAGGATTCATACATCAGCCCCTCTTCATTTTGGAAAGACTTATTTTGTTGCTGTTGTTTCTAATCTCATGCAAAAGAATTCAGTTAAAATGAAAAGACTGTTCATATGAGTAAAGACCAGAAGGTGATGCTCCCAGGTGTCACGCTGGCATTCCAGTTTAGCCGTTTCTTCAGCTAAAGAGTGGAACAAAGACTGGTCCCTTTGAGTGAGGAATTCTCTTCCTAAAAAAATAAAGGGGGATAGGTTCATACCTCAGTGTGTGATTCTCACTCTACCCGCCTTCCTGATGCAAGACCCAGGAGAGAGGAAGTAACGATGCCCACTGACCAAAAAAAGGCATTCTGACAGCACTTTGGGGGCTGCAAAGCTGCCATCATGTCTGTGTCTGATTCCGATTGGCAGATGTCATCATCGCCATTTGACATCTGGAGACTGAGGCTTGGAGGGATGAAATGAGTCTACCAGCATCAGATATCAAGAAGCCCAGCGTCCTGTGACCATCATGCGTAGCCTTCCTGCTGATTCCAGAGTCCCTGCAAGTTGCGTCCACACTGGAACTGATAATCCCTCTCTGTGCAGGATGGTGGACTGGGACTGGGAGCCCCTGAAGGGCAAGGCCCTTATTCTATTCATCTTTGGGTACCCCGGGGCACTGGCATTGTAGACACCCAATAAACGCTTGTTGAATCGATTTAAACTCCGCTGAAACTTTTTTCGAACTGGGTGGTTAGACCTAATACACACTTGCTTTCAAATAGAGAAGTCCCCCCAAAGAGCTGCTTTGAAAGTTGGTTGAAGAATCCAGGTCCCTGCAGGGACAAAGACAAACAGCAGTTTCTGGGGACTAGTGGTGATGGAACCAGCAGGAAACCCAGAGTAGACACCTCCTACTCACAACCACTCAAAGTGTGTCTTCTGGCAAGTAGTATCAGCATCCCTGGGTGCCAATTAGAAATGTTGAGTCTCAGGCCCCACCTCGGAGCTACCAAAGCAGAACCTGCATTGTAAGCTCTCCACACACAAGTCTGAGAGGCCCTAGGGGTGCCAGAAACAGCAGACACCAGGCAGTTCACCAGCTGTGAGCCCTACAAATGCTTGGGATGGAGTTTTGCTCTGTGCAGTGTGGTTTCCAATGCCTGGTTTGTTTCTGGGAAAAGAGCAGTCAATTTGCTTCTGGCAGATGAGCGCACTTCATTAACATTCTAATCCAAGCAGGAAGGCGAGAAGAGCCCTCCTCCTTATGGGAAGTCAGATCCTGGAGGGCACAGGTTCCTCCAGATTGCTGAAATTCCAGCCAGGTCTCCACCAGGGCACACTGGCAAAGTCTGGAGAGATGTTTGTTCGTCACAACTGGGGCAGGTGGTGTTATGGGCGTCTAGGAGGAGAGGCCAAGGATGCTGGCTTCCTCCCTGATGGCCAGTGACTCAGTTTCTGCTCCAATCACAAAGCAAAGGGGTGGATTTACCAAATGTACGGAGGTCTGGGAGTTTTAGAAAAGAATCACGAGAACCTTTAGAAGCTGGTTCTTCACAAGTGCAAGGAAAGTGGAAATAAGCCCCAGGGAGTAAAGGANCTTCCTCCCTGATGGCCAGTGACTCAGTTTCTGCTCCAATCACAAAGCAAAGGGGTGGATTTACCAAATGTACGGAGGTCTGGGAGTTTTAGAAAAGAATCACGAGAACCTTTAGAAGCTGGTTCTTCACAAGTGCAAGGAAAGTGGAAATAAGCCCCAGGGAGTAAAGGAGGGCTGGTACAGGTAACTGAGAACAGAAAGAGCCGGGAAAGGAAGAAATGTGGCACAGAAAAGCCAACACCCAGAAAGTACGTACAAAAATCTTGTTTATTACACAAAATACTTTCTTATTCATAAGAAAGACTTAAATACCCCCTTCTCCAAATACATCAGATTTTTCTCACTTCTCTGTTTCCCAAANAGGGCTGGTACAGGTAACTGAGAACAGAAAGAGCCGGGAAAGGAAGAAATGTGGCACAGAAAAGCCAACACCCAGAAAGTACGTACAAAAATCTTGTTTATTACACAAAATACTTTCTTATTCATAAGAAAGACTTAAATACCCCCTTCTCCAAATACATCAGATTTTTCTCACTTCTCTGTTTCCCAAACCTCTCAAAATGTGGTTATTATGAGAAAAAAGTAAACTTATTTTTCCCAAAATAATTTTTTTTTACTGTGAAAAAATCACAAGAGATCAGATACAGCAGCAGCAACTCAAGAGAAGAAATTGGATCTGCCCTTGAGCGGCTGCTTATGGAATGCATGGTGCACCTGCCTTTCTTCCAGGATACTCAGAAGTCACCAGTGGGGAGGGGAAGCGATGGTTCTCTGAGCCTTTCCCAGGGTCCCACCACTGTCTTAGGGCACTTGTCCTGCCAGGAGCTCAAAGCCTTTACCAAAACAAGAGAAGGACATTTGAAGGGCCAGGAGAGCTCCGAGGACCCGGGTGGGCATGAGAGAGCTGAGAAAGCCTCACAAGGCGGTGAGTGTGAGAAGCACCATCATTTCAGGTTGAAATGCAGGGGAGGTCCATGCCTTCCCGTAGGCAGGTTGAGCAGAGTAATCCTGTCCTCCGCTGGNGTTGGTGATGGACAGGGAAGCCTGGCGTGCTGCAGTCCATGGGGTCACAAAGAATCAGACACAACTGAGTGGCTGAACTGAGTGAGTTGCGAGGCCAATGTTTTTATGCTGCCCTTTAAAATGCAGAAAACGAAGGGCAGGCACTAAGGGAGTCACCTAGACACTGAGCAAAATGAGGCACCTTGTGCCCTGAAGTCACCCCCGCCCCACCTTTGCAATCCCTTCCCCACCTTAGACCTCCCCACAGCCAGGAAGACCAGAGCATTCTCAGTTGTAAAAAGTCAAACTTGGGAAGGAAAATTCCAGTCTAAAGCAAAGGTCTCAGAGCTCCTACACCTTCTGCCATTCTGAGGCAAACATAAGATGAATATTTTCTGGCGCTCTTTCAACCAAGGTGAAGAAGGTAATTTTCCTCTTCACCTCACCCCGTCTCCCTTTCTTCTCCTTCCCCTAAATCCCCTCCCTTCTCTTCCCATCTTCTCACCAGCATCCAAAGAGACAACTCTTCAGTATTCTTCTCATTCTGGGAAAAAAACATTTTTCTCAATTGCTGCCTCTTCACTGACTTATGAAGGCAAAACAAGAGAATTAAATGAGGTCATTGGGTAAGAAGGAATTGAATCTTAGTGAACTATGATTTTTAAATTTTAAAAAATGTTATTATATCTTGTAGATTTTATTTTATAGATTTATTTTACATTCTTTTTAAATATTCTTTCCCATGATGGTTTATCACAGGGTATTGAATATAGTTCCCTGTGCTATGCAGTAGGACCTTATTGTTTATCCATTCGAAAACGTAATACATAGATTTACTTGAAATTATTTTCATTATAACTATGTATATATACACACACATATATTTTAAACTAACAGAACCCTTTCCTTTTCTTGGCCATCTACCATCTATTTTGCAGTTTTCTTGCTGAGATGCAACCCTGGGGTGGGCACTGGGGGCAGCCAGGATTTCTCTGAGCCCGAGCTGGTCTCTCTTACTGGCAGGCCCTGGAAACATTTTCTTTCAAACTCACCCCCGGAACCCTGGGCCATGCTGTGGTTCCCCCATATATAAAATGAGCACCTCCCATGGGCAGGTGATGAGGTTGAATTGCTGCAAATGTGGCCAGTGTTTTAAAGTCCTGGGATTAAAGAATTTACATGAGAGAAGAAAATACAGTTCCAGAGTGGGATCCTGCTCCGTGGTCATGAGTTCTGTCCCTGTCTCTTCTTCCCCTTGCAGGTAAAGAATCTGTCTGCAATGCAGGAGACCCGGGTTCAGTCCCTGGGTCAGGCAGATTCCCTGGAGAAGGAAATGGCAACCCACTCCGGTATTCTGACCTGGAAAACTCCATGGACAATGGAGCCTGGCGGACTACAGTCACGGGGTCTCAAAGAGTCAGACAGGACTGAGCAACCAACACTTTCACTTTCCTCTCCCCCACCTTCTCCATCCCTGTGTCTTACATGACTTAGATCAAGGACTGTGAGCTAGAAGGGCTTCAGAAGTCATTTCTTGGCCTGCTCTTCTTTATCTTTTAATAAATTCTATTAATAATTCTACTCCTGCTTTTTTTTTCTTCTTCAAACAGCCAAAACCTTCTCCCTCCTCATGTGAATTATCGGATGGGGAGCCAGCTGGTTGGACCCAGGTCCCCTCTCAACCTGCCACTTCCTCCTGTCTCTGATCCCTGCCTCTCCTCAGCCTGTGCTCCCCATCACACCCCTTGTTTTGAACATGCCCGACGTTTCGATAACTTCAATCCAACTTGACTCTGAACCCTTGTCGGTAAATTTGCTTCTGCCTCCCGGACAGGCACTCTCTGAAAGGAGCTGGGAGCCTCCTCTGGGGTGTGGGCCACTGGAGCAGGGCCCTGCTGTCCCCAAGGAGGTGCTCCCCCGCTCAGGGCTTTCTGACATCAGTGTCCCACGTGGAATGTGGGAAAACACCCAGGCAGCTGCTGGGGTGGCCGTGAGACAGCGGCCAAGCATGTCCCCGGCCCTGGCTGCAGCTGTGGCCTCGACAGGTGCGGCCTGGCCTCTGGGCACGCCTGCATGTATCTCCTCCTGCTCTGCACACACACAAACATCCCCGCTTGGGGCCACCGGCATGGCCTCTCTCCACTCTCCCTGCCCTTCCTGAGGCCTAGGAGGCTGTGGGCACAGGACAGTCCCAAAGTGACAGAAAGCAGCTGCTCACGTTTCCTCTGAACTCTGCCTTCAGCGTGAGGCTTGCTGGACACATGGTGGCCACTTGCAGCCTCACTACAGGGGAGGGGGCGTCTCCAGAGACAGCACGGCTGACCCTGCACTGGCCGGCAGGACCCAAACAGGCTGCCTCCCCACTCTGCCTGAGCCTGGGGACAGATCACAACAAGGCACTGCCCTCCTGCCCTGGGCCCCCTCTGGCATCCCCTCCTGCCTTTCTCTCCCACACCTGCCTCAGAGTCTCCCCTTCCAGAGTCCATACTCTGAGGGAGAGTTAGTTACCTTAGAGGGTGTGTGTGTATGTGTGTGTGTGTGTGTGTGTGTATGTGTGTGTGCGTGCGTGTGTGTGTTTTGCTTCCTCAACAACAGAAAAGTAGGTTGGGACTTCCCTGGTGGTCCCATGGTCAAGACTTCACTTTCCAATGCAGGAGAGGTGTGGGTTCAATCCCTGGTCGGGAAGTTAAATTCCCACATCCTCATGGCCAAAAAACCAGAACAGAGACAACAGAAGCAATATTGTAACAAATTCAGTAAAGACTTTAAAAATGGTTCATGTCAAAAAAAATAAAGAAAAAGAAAAAAAAACACTTAAGAACAAAAAAAGGACAAGAGTAGGGGCCATGTTGTCTAGGGGGTCATAGAGCATCCCCATCCCTCACCCCCTGCCAACAAAGTTGCATTCACCTCTGTAGAAATCAAAACCAAATCAGAAAAATATCACGTGTGAAATCTCCTCTTCCAAGCCCGTGTCCTTTCGGAAGAAACTTACTTACTTGTGTCTTCCTTATCTATATTTTTCTCTCTTTCATTGTGTTTTACTTCGCGTTTCCCAGAGGCTGTTAAATGGAGTACCATGAAACTTCAGCGGAGAAATGCTGAAACATTCAGAGCTGAGCAAAGTACAACAGGACTTCTCGGCACCTTAACTTAGTAAAGGCTGCCATAATCACCATGAGAGGGATGCAGAATTTGGGGTCTTCCAATTTGCTTAAGCTCGAAACCCCCTCTTTGGAAGGCTATTTCGAGGAACTGACATCGCTTTTGTCAATGCTTCAGTAGACATCAGCTCTTCTCACGAATGATGTACCACACCTAGAAAGGATGGTGCCCAGGCCAACGCTCATTAAAGCCCAACATCTCTGCCTTCCTCAGGCAGAAGAATAGAAATGTGTCATCTTCCGGAACTCTTAACTATCTCAGGAGGAAGGAGCCCTTTGGCCAAGGAGGGATTCCCTCTGGTCTTTGCCAGGGTGTGTTTCGCCCTGGGATAGTGAGGGGATATCCAAAGCTATTCTTCCCACCATGGGTCCTTGTGAAAAGCCAGACCTCTCAGTTGCCCATCCCCAGCAGTACCAGCATCAGGGCAATAAAAGCACTACAAAGCCCAGAAAAGTCCAGACCCAGCACTGGGGCTGGGACTCTTTTAATTACAGTCCTCACCCTCCTGCTGACCACCTTCTTAGACCTGGTCTAACTTCTTTGGAGCCCCTCATGAATCAGCTCTCACCTCCTGGTGCCATGGAGGTTGGGGGTCACCGTAGTGTCGGTGGGACAAGCTATGGGACCTGTGCCCTTCTCCTGGATGTCTCCCAACCACCCTATGACCTGGACACACATCCATCCTGTGTTGCTTTCTTCAAGTCAGGGGGAAGAGAGGGGTGTTCTGCTAGCTTCCTGGGAATGCTGGCGATGTCGGAGAGTGGCCGGGAGTGGGCAGGACTATCGGGGCCAAGCCATCAGGCGGGGCTAGGGCATTTGGAGAAGGCAGGCCAGTTCCCACAGGACACCGACATGGAAGCTTTATAAACAGAGCTCACTTGCGAAGGATCTGTGTGGCCACTGCCATCCGGGGCAGGATCACTGCTGACAGTGCTTCTGCCCATCACGTCCTCCTCATTTCCCCCCACACTGTCCCTACAAAAGAAGGGTGGGAATTGGGTGGGAAGAAAGCAGGTGACATCCCCTTTGCAATGTTGAGGGTTTCTAAGAACCACACCAAGCACCTGCCAGCCACTCCTGGTCTTCCTCTTCCTCTTCCTCTCCATGGGCCTGAGTACCTGCTGGGTACTCAATTGAAGCACAACTCAGGGGACACCCATGCTCTGTGCTTCGGTGTGTTCACTGTGCACCTTGGAGCCTCCGTGTGTCCACCTGTGACATGAACACTGTGGTTCCTTCCTGGCTTGTCTCATGGAGGGGGGTTGGCCTCTCAAATTCACAGCAGAGACAGAACCAAAAACGACTCTCCCTTCCATTTCTCCAAAGCCTTCCATTCCTGTTCTTCAGCCTCTCTCCCCCGTGAAGATCACATCCGGACTCCCTCTCTGCCAACACTCGAGGCCACAGGAGACCAAAGGTCCCGCCTCAATCGATTCCAATCACAGAATTACAGGGGGAGAGCCCCTGAGCCGCCTTACCTGGACTGCAATTGTATCACAGAAAAGACAGCCCCCACCTGCTTAGCACTCATCTGCTCTAACTAGACCCGAGTGTCCCTTCCCCTCTGCAAAGACCTTTCCTGGGAAGAACTCAGAGACTGTGGCCGAGCAAGTATGCCTTTGATCCTGACAAGGATGAATGCAAGTGACCCTACCTCCATCTTCCCAGCTGGTCCATTTGGAGCGAGAGGGCAGGACCACTGGGAGGAGGAAAGAACCATACGGGTTCATTTCTGCCCCCTCCCGACTCCCCTGCAGCCAGCTGCCAGGTCAGTGCTTCCAGTTACCGAGGCTCTAAAACCGGTTCCCAGCATAAGTCAACTGGAAGACGCCCAGGATGATGAGAAGGTGCCTTGGCCCAGACAGAAGAGCCCTCCGGGGCAGCCACGAAGCGCTCAGGATAAGCCCTTTCCCGTTTCTGTGCTGCGGCTCCTTTATCCTCCTGATCGTAACTCGCAAAGCCTCCATCAACCCCGGCTCAGACTCCGAGATCTGTAGATGGGAGTCCCAGCCCTTTACACACCCTATCCGCCTGCAGGGAGCTGACGGAGGTCGTTCTTCCCAGCATCCGACTTCGCTGATGTCCCAGCAAAACCACCAGATCTCAGAGCTTGGGGCCGGATAGGGAAAAGGCCAGAGGAGCCCCAGGCTCTAACGTGGGAGGGTGAGGACCCACTAAGCCAAGAGGAGAGAGGAGGGGGGGCAGAGGAAAGGAAACAGAAGAAGGGAGGAACATTTCACCACAAAACCTTTCCCAACGGAGCGACGTGACTAGGGAGGAAGGCCGCAAAGGGGCACACAGACAAGTAAATATAAATACGGTTATTTTCGGGCTGGGGGCAGGGGGGAATGGATGCTGGTGGTCTCCAGCTTCTTCCTGGTGGGTCGGGCGCTGGTCCCAGGGAGGAGCCTGGGCGCTCTCAGCCCTGGCGCGGCGGCCCGACGGGGCGGCCAGCGCGGAACCGCAGGACCAGGGCGGCCCCGGGCGGAGGCTCGGCCGCACCTCGGGGAGGGTCGGGCGGAGGTGTGAGCAGCACTTTGACATGTGGCCGCGCCGAAGGTTGATTTCTCAAAGCCCCCATTCATGGACCCGCCACGCAGGGGCGGTGAACAGGAAAAAAAATTGTTTCCCCCCGGCGGCCTCGAAAGGTAGGTTCCTGTTTATTAACCGAGGACCACATCAAGAATGCCAGGTTACAAATGTTCCTTCTCAGGAGCGCAGTAGCTGGTGGCTAGAGGTAAAAAAAAACTGAAAATTCCATCCGGTGGACAAAAAGCTGCCGCTGTTGGTGTACACACCACACACACACAAACACACACACACACACACACACACACACACACACACACACACACACACCGCAGTTAGTTTCACAAGGTAAATTCTACAAAAGGATGGGGAGGCAGCGAGAGAGTATCTTGCTGAGGGTGAAATGTTTTCCCTAGGGCTGGAAACAGGCCTCCTGCTGGAAGCTCTCTGGTGGTGGGCTTAGCAGCAGTCCTTGCACCCCTTTTCTTCCTGCTAGGCCCGCTCGCCACTTCTTCCTTCTGAGCTGGTAGTAGTCAGAAACGCTCAAAGGGATTTTTATTTTTTCCAAGATCATTAGCAATTAGTTCCCTGTAGAAATCGGGGAAAATCGAAAGGAGGCCCTTGGAAGAGGTTCAGAGAAATTCATTCACCAGGCAAGGCTGGGCCAGACCAGGAGGGTCCCCCTCCACCCCACCCCCGCCATTCCGAGACCAGGCGGCACTTCCCACCGACAGCAGGCACCGTGGAAAAGGAATTAAAGGAGCAAACTGCAGATAAGATGGAGACTCCGGTTCTCCTTTGAAGCTTAATTAAAGCAAACTGATCAGGCCTTACACTGGGCTGGCTGCAGACTTCCCAAACAGCAGGGATAATCGCTAACAGGGAGCCATGTTATTCCAGAGTCCAGGGATGAAGAGGAAGCTGATTCCGGCTTCCAGTGCGGTAGAGAAAAATCTGAACTGTGATAATTAAATACAAATCACGCCAGGGGGCAAAAAAAAAAAAAAAATCCTCGCCTTCTCCAGATAAGGCGGAAAGGGAGCAGCAGAAGAAATGGAGGAAGTGGATTCAGGGCCATGTACATTTCATTTCTTCCTCTGACAGATCCTAACAGATTTCTAGGTGAGGGGAATCAAAAAGGCCTGTCACCAAGTCACAAAGCTGTCTCAAACACATGCACGCCGTCCACTCCATCCAGCTCCCAGACCACCGGCACATTTTATAATTTCTTGACACTGCAAGGAGATCCAACCAGTCCATTCTGAAGGCCATCAGCCCTGGGATTTCTTTGGAAGGAATGATGCTAAAGCTGAAGCTCCAGTACTTTGGCCACCTCATGTGAAGAGTTGACTCATTGGAAAAGACTCTGATGCTGGGAGGGATTGGGGGCAGGAGGAGAAGGGGACGACCGAAGATGAGATGGCTGGATGGCATCACTGACTCGATGGGCGTGAGTCTGAGTGAACTCCGGGAGTTGGTGATGAACAGGGAGGCCTGGTGTGCTGCGATTCATGGGGTTGCAAAGAGTCGGACACGACTGAGTGACTGAACTGAACAGAACTGAACTGAACAAATACTTGGCAGCGCTGAAATTGCCCCAGTGAGATCAACCTGCGGCTTCATCTGCAGTTCTGAGGTGCTCTCCAAGAGTTTGTCAGAGCCCAGCCCCAAACAACCACTGCTCATCTTATTCTAATATGGTAGGAAAATGCGTCCTCGTTCCCATGCCTGCCCACCACCCTCTAAGTGAAGGGAAGGTCTCCACTTGGTGTGTGTGGCTCTTGCTTTTGCTGTTGACTTGGCCACTCTTGTTTTCCATTCACACGGCAGCCTGGTGGCCTGAGTCAGAAGGCCAAGACTCAGACCTTCCCTTTCCAGCCCTTTGGCTGCAGGCCCTCTACCCTCCTGCCTGGAGAAGGAGGCCAAGGCCAAGTCCAGGTTGGGAAGCCATAGGGGAAAGCAGCCACAGGGGAGTCAAGGGTCAGAGGGGTCCACTGGAAGGGGACAAGATAGGGTGAGCAGAGAAGAGAAGAGAAACCGGAAGCAGCTGCCTTGGCGATGCCTCCAAGAGCCCAGGGATGCCAGGCAGGTAGATGCCATCAGCCGTGAGGCCACTGTTTGCTTCTGGCCACAGAGTAAGATTTCACCCCATGTTAAGACACTGACATGGAAATTCTCTGGCAGTCCAGTGGTTAAAAACTTCACCTTCCAATGCAGATTGGTCAGGGAGCTGGGCTTCAAAATGACTCGAGGCCAAAAAACCAAAAGGGACAATGGAAGTAATATTATAACAAACTCAGTAAAGACTTTAAAAATGGTCCACATCAAAAAAAAAAACACAAAACTTTACAAAAATAAAATACATTGACATATTGACATCTTTCTCTTTGAAGTTAGAAGTTCTTAGAACTTACAATGTGCATTTCACTCAATGCCATTTTGGTCTGAGTTAAAGCTGCTGCTGCTGGTAAGTTGCTTCAGTCGTGTCTGACTCTGTGTGACCCAATAGATGGCAGCCCACCAGGCTCCTCTATCCCTGGGATTCTCCAGGCAAGAATACTGGAGTGGGTTGCCATTTCCTTCTCCCTTAGTTAGAGAAGGTGGTATAATTTCCCCTCTCCACAGGTGAGAAGACAGAGGCACAGAGAGGTACAGGATCAGGAGGAATCCAGGCAGGATTCCTCAGGCTTATAAGGAAAGACCCTGAAGATCTTTCAGGAAGTTTGGAGGAATCTGTACTTGTTTGCTAACCACCTGTGTCCAAAAGCTTCATTCCTTCCTTACCCCGCTCCCTGAGCCAGGCCTGTGGACAGAGCAGGCTCCATCAAATCCCAGCATCCAAGTGCCCCTCTCCAGGAATGACAGCTGGCCCTGGATCCCCAAGAGCAGAAACATGAAAGTCTGCCTTGCCCCGCATCACATGGAGACCTCCCCCAAAGCCTCAGACAAGCCCCATGGCAAGAGCCTCAGAATTCATTGTTTCTTCCTAGGCCATGCCATAAACAGAGTGACTGCCTTTTAGTGATTGCCTTGTTGATGACATGCTCAACCCTGCTTCTTTCCTCCTGCATGGGAGATGGTTGAGATTTAACTTACGAAACAGGCCCCAATTCGTGTTCACTTGGAATCCAGAATAGCCCTGGTTTTCCCTGGTTCCTCCCTGCCTATCATTCAGTCTGAGCCCAGATCTTATAATAAGCCTTTCCCCAGCCCTTCCTCCTGCGATGTCCATGGCTTTTCAGGGCCTAGTCCCCTCACTGCAGCAAGTTAGTGAACTTGGCTTTATGTGGTGACATGCATTCTTGGTGGTTCTTGTCTGTTGAAAAGAGCAATGTCGGGGGAAGTAGTTGAGGCTAAGCCTAGCATCTGACCGCAGCCTCTGCAAACCCAGCTTCCTTAGGGATGATACTGATGCTGANTGCGATGCCCATGGCTTTTCAGGGCCTATTCCCCTCACTGCAGCAAGTTAGTGAACTTGGCTTTATGTGGTGACATGCATTCTTGGTGGTTCTTGTCTGTTGAAAAGAGCAATGTCGGGGGAAGTAGTTGAGGCTAAGCCTAGCATCTGACCGCAGCCTCTGCAAACCCAGCTTCCTTAGGGATGATACTGATGCTGAGATATCACCTTGTTATCAACACCTGGTTCTCCAGAGAGAGAGGATACAGGCCCCAACCGTGGGGTAAAGGGCTCCATTTCTTCTTCTCTTCTCTCCTGGAGGCCACATCTCCAGTCTGCATCTAGGATTCCAAGAGGGGAAATGACCAAAGGGACACCTTGAGATCTGAAATGTATGTGTTGATTTTGTCTTGTTGTTGTTATTTTTAATGTTTACATTAAAATAGTCATTTTTTTTTCTGATTCAAAAAGAATAAACAGTTCAAAAAACTCAAACTCTAGAAAAATATTAGAAACTAAAACTAACCTGAAATCCACTCGTCTGTTAATCACCACTAACATTTTGGTAACCCATCTCTTTATACATCTGTCTGTGAACATACATATGCCTTCTGTATAAGCAGGAGGTCATACATACCGGTGTTCTTTTATAATGTACACCTTTTTCTCTTTCACGGTCTTTTTTCTTACCTCCAGTCACTGCCTCTTCAACACTTCCCCTGCAGGGCACCAGCACTGCTTCATATTCCCACCCTGATCTCCACTCACCTTTCTTCAACAGGAATGAAAGTGAAAGGTGCCCAGTCGCATCCAACTCTTTGCGACTCCATGGACTGTACAGTCCATGGAATTCTCCAGGTCAGAATACTGGACNTTTCTTACCTCCAGTCACTGCCTCTTCAACACTTCCCCTGCAGGGCACCAGCACTGCTTCATATTCCCACCCTGATCTCCACTCACCTTTCTTCAACAGGAATGAAAGTGAAAGGTGCCCAGTCGCATCCAACTCTTTGCGACTCCATGGACTGTACAGTCCATGGAATTCTCCAGGTCAGAATACTGGACTGGGTAGCTGTACCCTTCTCCAGGGGATTTTCCCAACCCAGGGATTGAACTCAGGTCTTCTGCCTTGCAGGCAGATTCTTTACCAGCTGAGCCACAAGGGAAGCCCAAGGGTAGAGGGTGATAAAAGCCCCCACTCCTGGAGAAAGTCTAGATTNATTTTCCCAACCCAGGGATTGAACTCAGGTCTTCTGCCTTGCAGGCAGATTCTTTACCAGCTGAGCCACAAGGGAAGCCCAAGGGTAGAGGGTGATAAAAGCCCCCACTCCTGGAGAAAGTCTAGATTTTGACAATGGACATTGGACAAAGAGACAAAGACAGATACACACATGCAATTAAGTAATCTCTGATTAGAAGTCAGAAGATGGGGACTTTCCTGTGGTCCAGCAGTTAAGACTCAGCATTTCCAGTGCAGAGGATGCTAGTTCAACGCCTGGTCAGGGAACTAGGGTCCCACATGCCATACCACGCAGCCAAAACAAAATAAAAATAAGACAAAAGCTGCTATTGAAATGTTCCTATGATAAACTTAAAAAAAAATCTTTGAAAAAAAAAATTATCTAAAAATTAAAATAAAAAGTCAGAGGACTTCTATCTTGTGGATGTAGTACTATCTATAATTTTACAGATTGTTGCTGGGCTATAACTGAGTCCTCCTCAAAATATACTGACTGGTAGGACGACATCCTTCTCCTCTTCCTCCCAAAACGAAGTTGGGTAGGGTGGGCTGTTGGGGGAGGGTAGTTTCTATGTGGATTTCANTGGATGTAGTACTATCTATAATTTTACAGATTGTTGCTGGGCTATAACTGAGTCCTCCTCAAAATATACTGACTGGTAGGACGACATCCTTCTCCTCTTCCTCCCAAAACGAAGTTGGGTAGGGTGGGCTGTTGGGGGAGGGTAGTTTCTATGTGGATTTCAACACACCCCAAAGCCCCTTTAGATGGTACTTCCAGTCTGTTCTCCATGTGTAGCCGTATTCTGGCCCGGCTGGTACCCTACCAAACAGAATTCCCCTCTGCGCCTACGAGCACCTTCTTGCTCTCTCTCACTTCTAATTATCTAAAATCATCCACCATCTGGTGTAACACTCTCAAGACACCAGCTATGATCAATGGCCGCTTCCTAAAGCACTGCTTTCCACGGCGTGTGATAAAGATGGATGTCATTTTACTCTACTTTTTGAAAATTCAGTATAAACACTAAGGACAAATTTAATGGTAGTTATTTGTTGAAGAATCAACTTATTGCACAAGAAAGGGATATCCTAAGTGAGGCTACAAAAATGCACGATTCACATCCAACATTTCAGGAGCGTGTTTGTTGCCTTAAAGGAGGGCGCACATCCGGTTGCCTGTCTGTAAGTGTGTGTGTCTGCATCCATAAGCCTGGACCTCTGGTCTCTGGCCTTTTAAATAAGGACCAGGTTGCCTGCCACATACTTCTCTTCTGCCTGTCACTCACCAGAAGCGGCCCCTTGCAGGCTGGAACTCTGCTGTGAAAACAGGTGCAGCTGAGTTCATCCAAAAGATTAATAATAAAAAAAAAACTCCAAAACAAAAAACTTTCCACTCAGAGCAGGCAAGCTTTGCTTTTTTTTTTTTTTTTCAAATAAGTGTTACTTAACAGAAGGTCTTGTAGAGCTCGTAAAACCCTGGAACATCTGGTAAACGGTGTCAGTTTTACACGTCCTCCAACACAGGGTACATGACTCGTGTTTCCATTGGCGTAACTCAAGGACGCTGGTGCGTCTCCGGGCATCCCGCCCATCCTGATTTTCATGGGATGATCCAAGCCAGCAGATCTGTCTCTCCTTCCACCAGGCCAGCAACAGACAACAGAAAACCTCAGAACCCAGACCCAAGAGGCGAGAGAGATGGCGGGGAGTGGGGAAGCCGCCGAGGACATCATCGCTACTCTGACAGGCGCACGTGGCATGCCGGGAGATTGGGGAGGGGACACGGATCAGGGTGCTGCAAGTGACAGGCACGATGACTTCCCTGGGTGCCTTTAAAATACCATGAGAATCTGTGTCTTTAACATTTAGTCATTTATCCCAGTTGTTAAACAGCCCACCTTTGGCCTGAGTTGGATGCCAGGGGTTGAGGGTTACTAAAAAACATTGAAAATCAATATTTCCAAAGTTGTCTGGAAATGAGGTCACAGCCCCATCCGCAGATGCTATTTGTTATACCTGTTTTTATACCCTGGCAAGAATGAACCCCAAAGGCTCCACCATGAGACTCTGACTTTGCTATCAGAAGACGGCTTCTTGCATCCCTTCTGGACTGTGTTCCCACCATGTGACTGTCACCCCAGGGACAGCCATAAGAAAACATCTGAGAAACCATCTAAACTTTGAGTTCCCAAGCAAACATCTCAGAAAACAAACCCTTGCTTTTTTGCAAACCCTCACGCTCTTGCATTTCTCTTCAGAATATATCTAGGGCTCAGGATTGTCCTAAAACCTGGACACAGGGCAGTGCAAGCACCCCGGAATGAGCTGAGGAGCCCTGGCCACGGGAGGGCTAACTGTGTGTATTTGGGCAAGTCTCCCACTTTATCCTCAATATTTTCATCAGAGAAATTGTTCTGTTTCTCACAGACTTGATGGGAGACTCACACAACTTAACACACATGAATGTGGTCTGTAAGACATTCCACAAGTGTTACTTCCAGTTATACCTACGTAATTGCTGACTTCTTTGTCTTTTCTATAGTTTTCCCTAAAAAAAAAACCCAATTCTGGCTAATGAATTAACAGAAAGTCTGCTGAAAGATTTCTGGGAAAGAAATTTTGCTGCTGATGAAATACACTGATGTTAAACAAAAGAGGCCTCTGGTATATTCCCTTCCCTGTGCTTCCTGACTTTGAAAGCAGAGCTTCAGCAGCCATTCTGTCATCATGAGACCACAAGCCCAAGAATAAAAACTCCATTATGTTGAAGATGGGAGAAGGCACGGAAAGGACCTGGATCCTTGATGACATCACGGAGCCAACGCCAATAAATTCCTCTTTGGGACTTCTTGTTATGGGAAAAAGAATATGCCCTACTTATATAAGTCACTGTTGGTTCTCTGTTCCTTGCAGCCGAATGCCTTCTAACAGATCTAGTCCCTCTGTTAGCCGTTTTCATAGGATCTCATATTTTCCTCTGAAGAGCTTATCACAATTATAGTCACTCAATAAAGTATTTCTTTAAGTTCAGAAGTTTAGTTACATTCACAACTTGGACGGAATTTATTTCTAAATATTTCAATNTATGCCCTACTTATATAAGTCACTGTTGGTTCTCTGTTCCTTGCAGCCGAATGCCTTCTAACAGATCTAGTCCCTCTGTTAGCCGTTTTCATAGGATCTCATATTTTCCTCTGAAGAGCTTATCACAATTATAGTCACTCAATAAAGTATTTCTTTAAGTTCAGAAGTTTAGTTACATTCACAACTTGGACGGAATTTATTTCTAAATATTTCAATATATCTAGTTAAATTACTGAAATATATTATTTAATTCTTAGTATAATTATCTACATATATATATATATTTTTTTATAATTATCTATGGGGGCTTCCCAGGTGGCTCAGTGGTAAAGAATCTGCCCACCCATGCAGGAGCCACAGGAGATGTGGCTTTGATCCCTGGGTCAGGAAGATCCCTTGGAGAAGGACATGGCAACCCACTCCAGTACTCTTGCCTGGCAGGGGAGCCTCGTGGGCTACAGTCCATGGGATTGCAGAGTCAGCTTCGACTGAGCACAAAATTATCTATCCAGTGTCTCAGTCCCCATCTAGACTTAAGTCTATGAAAGCAGGAGCCACCTTTGCCTGTTCATTGCCAAATCCTCAGGTCCAAGATCAGGGTCCAGCATATAGAAGTTGCTCAGTAAACGCTGGTTGGTTAAGTAAATAGCTCTGGTTCTGAATGGTCACTGGTCACTTCACTTCTCAATCCTAGTAGTGTTTGCTCTAATGAGTGTTTAGGTTCTGGCAATGTGAAGGGGCCTCTCCACCATTTTACTTCCAATGTTCACTAGAGTCAGATTTTTATGCCAGTTGAACCACGTCCCCTGTGGAGATAACACACAACACTGACCCCTTAGAGGATCCTCAGTAAAGACTTGTTGAACAGAATCTGCAGCCTCCCAGAGTTGTTTCCAATAAGATAAATGCATTCTGCCTTCCAAAGGCTGTTTGAATCCTTTCTTCAGAAGTGTGAGCTTCACCCTCAGCTTAGAGCAGGAAGACACCTCAGTAACTAATACCCACCCATACACTTTCCTGATTTTGCTTCAAGAAGAAGGAAGAACATTTTTCTCAGTGAGCAATCTTCCCATTCTTGCTGCTCCCTGGGCTGTGTTACCACTTCTAGCCTCAGCTGGAACTAGCAATCCCAGAGCTGCCCCAGAAAAGGAGAAGGAAAAAGAATTAAATCACACCACCCACCAGGGATCGGGAGTTTACAAAATAGTTTCCCAGTGGTTGGCCACGAACACAGTGTGGAGGGTGGTCTCTGCCTCTGTCGCTTGTCCCCGCGTCCTCCCCACGCGCCAGGGGTGTATATTACCTTTCTCTCTGTTAAATGCCAACACACAAACTCCTGGAAAGGGTCCATCAGCAATCCCAAGGCAGGATCTCCCACATAAAGCAAGAGGATCCTGAGTTTCAGCTTCCTGTCTCCATTCACAATGTACCTTCCAAATGGAGAGAGAGACTGGTTCCCGCGGGGCCACAAAGCATCACATCAAGAACCAAGATTTCAGACCCGGGAAGTCTGCCACTTCCTGGTTATATAATCCTGGCATCTTATCCAAATCTCCATAAAACTCACTCTCTGCCTTGCTCAAACTGGGAAGTAAATGAAACAACCCATGTGAAAGCGCAAGCTTGTCACAAAGTAAGCCTCGAAAAAACTTCAGATATTTTTATCCAGGCTCAACCAGAGACACTATTCCCAATTGAGCTTGTGCATCAGGAGTTGTTAAATGGCCTTTGAGATCTTTCTTCCTGATTGGCCAGTTCCCCCAGCCCTCTCTGGTCCTGCCTGTGTTGTCTCTGGGTCTCCCCGTCTCTTCTAGTCTCACTTTCTAAAGGGGCTCCTCCCGCTTGAAAGATGCTTCCTACAACTTTTGTAGAGCCCAGCACCTGACTCAGTGGCTGCCTTAGTCACCCTGAAGTGAATCTGCCAGGCAAGTCATCTTCCTTCAGCTTGTTTCCATCCTCTGAACATTAGGGAAAATAATTGCTCCTTTGCGGGACTGTTATAAGGTAGGAAAATTAAATAATATTTGTTAAGTGCCAGGCATGTATTGGGCACTTAAGTTTGTTTTGGTTAACTCAGGCACATGCTAGGTTGAACCTAAAATAATAAATATTAATGACATGCATAATAATAGTATTGAATGTATGATATTAGTGAATATTATTCACTATTATTGAATATTGATATTATGAATAATATCAATATCATTATTGAATAATGTTACTGAATTATTGGAGAAGAAAATGGCAAACCACTCCAGTATCCTTGCCTGGAAAATCCTATGGACAGAGGAACCTGGTGGGCTGTAGTCCACGGGATCACAGAGAGTTGGGCATGACTGAGCAATTAACACTAACACTAACATGAATTATCAGCTTTGAATAATAGTGATGGTGATATTATTTTCTACAAATACTAGCAATATTAAGGGTTTTGTATTGCTAGTATTCATAATAAATAATATCACCATCATCATTATTATTCAAGCTAATAATTCAGTAATATCATTCAATAATAATGATAAATAATGGTAAATAATATTCAGTAATGCTATTATTATTATGCATGACATTAATATTATTATTTGAGATTCTACTTAGCATATATCTAAGTTAACCAAAACAAACAGACACACAAACAGACCAGAAGGAAGAGCAAAAAATGCTTTCTTTTCTTAAAGCCGAGATGCAACTTGGCAGTCAGCTGGGGTCTGGAAAGGGAGCCTGCCAGCCACCCAGCGCGCTGCTGCTTGCTTCCCGGGAACACAGAACATCCTGCTTTAAAGCCGAAGCCCCACTGGGCAGGGTCCAGAGACGCCTGGCACATAACTGGCATCACCACACAAACACAGAAGAAAGTGTGGTTGCAGACGTGTACAGATCTAGATGAAAAATCAAGTCCCTGACGGACCCCACCAAACGTATATTTTAGATGGGTTTTCTTTCTCTCTCTGTCCCTCCGTGTGTGTCCCTCTCTCTGGCAATATTCTGGACTCCTGAAAATAGAGGTTTATTATGGAAATGCTGACAGACCCTTAAATAGAGCACTGTATTTGCAACACTGTAATTATGCCTCCATTGAAAAGCTCCAAAGAAAATATGATTTCCTTGTGCAAATAAATCATGCATGACTCTAAAGGCCCAGATTTAAATCACCTGAACCATAAAGAACCGTCGTCTTCCATATATAAAGGGATTACAAATAATAAGGGCTTTACAAAAAGAAAACTAGGCCTGTACCAGGGGAACGTAGACACACTTATACAGTCTTCATAAAGCTGGACCCACATCTGACTAGCGTCCAACAGCATAAGTAGGCACTAGGTTAGCCTTATGACAGTGTTCATTTGATTGACCTAGAAATTGCCCTTGAATAAATAAAAGATCTGTATCTTCTCCCATCCACACCCTACACAGGACTCTCATTTCTCTCTCTTTCTCCTCCTCCCTTCCTCCTATTCCGACCACACCTTCCGACCTCCACCCCCACCCCAGCCCCACCACTAACATTTGCTCTGAGACATTCCTCGGCTCAGCAGATGATCTAGGGTCAGACCCTGCAGTTAACTGCCTCAAGGCAATGCAGCCACTCAGGTGTGTCTGGTGGCTACAGACAGGCTCACTCTCCCTGGAAAATGCGTTTCTCCATACTCTCGACACACGTCTCGTTGAAGACAGGAGGCCACCGATCCTTGAGAACAGCACCTTGACAAGCACCATGCGCCTGACATGCAACGTGGCTCTGCAGCCTGGGCAAAATTTGCTCCAGATTTCACAGTCATCCCACCAAGCCCTGGAAAAGGGGCCCTTCTGGGCCTCTGCAGCAGCTCCCAGCGGTAATCAGAGAAGCCCAATACTGTACCGTAGCATGGGCTTTTTTGTCCCAGCCAGCTTGTGGTTTGCTTATTTTCAAACAGTTATTGATACTTCCAAATGGCAGTCACTAAATGACAGGTTTCATTTAGATGATTATCAAAAATGAAACTCACAGCATTTGAGGCCATCATTCGTTTTCTTAATAGCAAAAGAAAACCTGTGTTCTAATTCTGCAGACCTCATGTGCTATCCACACTTATTTATACCTACGAAAACCAAAACTGTTCTGTGGCATTAGTTTTTTCAACAGCATAACCATATCCAGATATTTTTCACAGATGTAATTTTCATAGTTGGGAGTGAGTTCACGCCTATGAAGCCTTGCATATTACAAATGATTCAATTATGTTCCTTCTGATTTTCTTATCAAATTTATTTTATTACCTTCTGATTCTTTGAAAATTGAGTAACAGAGAGTTGCCTAAAACTACACATAACCCAGGTGGCTCAGTGGTAAAGAACTCGCCTAACAAGCAGGAGACGTGAGTTCAATTCCCAGGTTGGGAAGATCCCCTGGAGAAGGAAATGGCAACCCACTCCAGTACTCTTGCCTGTAGAATTCCATGGACAGAGGAGCCTGGCGGGCTACAGTCCACGGGGTCACAAAAGAGTCAGACATGAATGAGCGACTTGACAACAACAAAAACCCCTGCAAACTCACAGCCCCTGTGACCCAGGCCTGGTAAGGGCTATATTAAAAGCAAGTCAGCAGAAAACAAATACACTTGAAAGCAATTGTAAATGTCCTTTCGTTCTTTTTAGAAAACACCAAATTAGGGGTGGGGAGGAAACATGTTTAATATGATAAATCAACTTTAAGACCCTTGTATGGACTGAACTGTGTTCCCCCTCAAAATCCTACGTTGAAGCCATAACCCCCTAAAGTGACTGTATTTGGGGAATGGGGCCTTTAAAGAGGTAATTAAGGTTACATGAGATCATGAGGTGGGCCCTAATCCAACATGACTGGTGTCCTTAAAAGAAGAGGAGGAGACGCTAGGGGTGCGCAGACAGAAAATAAGCCACGTGAGGACGCTGCCAGGAGACAGCCGTCTGCAAGCCAAGGAGAAGACCTCAGGAGGAACCAGCCCTGCCAGCACCTTGATCTTGAATGTCCAGCCCTCAGAACTGTGAGAAAATAAATGTTGGTCTTTCAAGCCACCCAGTCTGTGGCATTTTGTTATGGCAACCGTAGCAAACAAATATCAGCCTCTTTAGATGTTGTTCATGCTTGTTCTCTCGCATCAGAGCTCCTTCCACAAAAGCTCCACTTACTCCCTCTCTCTCTACAGCCCCCAGACTTTCCCGAATGCCCATCCCACACCTGCTTTTGTGTCTCTCTTCCTGCTACCCTCTGTGGTTCAGGTCTTTATTGCGTATATCAGATGGGCCACCCGCACCATCTTAGCCTTTGCCCATCTTATCCTGTCCAGTATCAGAGATTCCAGAAAATTAAAAACCTTTCTCAGAGAGAGGGAGAGAGGCTATGAGGATTATCACAACCTGGTGCCCTTGTTACAGACTTTAAGATGATAACATGGGGGGAGGGGTGGGAAAGATGATAACGTAGAAGCAACTGGGACAAGAAAGAAAATAGTGAAGTTCAGAAAGACAAACGCAAATGCTGCAGTAGCATAGTGACATGATGTCAAAAGTTTAGTAGAAAGGACCAGTTATTTCTCATCATTAAAAACAAAGCAAACAAACAGAAAAGGACCTGAGTGTTTGACTAATAGTTTGCCATCCTGACAATCTTGACTAAAAATGTTAACATCCTAGCCACCTGGTAAGAAGGCAGGCTGCTTGAAAGAGTATGTTCGAGTCTTACAAGTCTTACACCGGCTCCTGGCTCTTCTCCAGGTGCAGGTGTAAGAAAAGCAAGCCTCATCTGGTCATCCCAAGCAGAAGAGAAATGAGGGTGAAAGAAGGGAACCAACAGTGCTCAATGGAATAAGGACCATTTAAAAAACACCAACAGAAAGTCTGATTTGTGTGTGTGTTTCAGAATGGACTTGTTTACAACTGACTACCAAAATATTTAGAAATGTCATGGGGGAGAAAAGGTCACCACTGACTCCAACAAATTCTACTGTTAGTCAGCAGAGCGACTGCAAATCTGGATTCAGGCATCTGGGTGCAATTATGACAGCATTTACAACACACCCTTCACCTTCAAAGCCCTTTTGCCAGCATTAACTTAGGAACCCTCCCAACAGCCTGGGAGGGGAGGTGTGATTATAACTATCTTGGAGAGAGGGAATAAAGTAGCCTGAAGAAGGCTCTCCCAGGCCTGACAGAGAGGCATCCTGCATGTCCAGTTCCTTGGCAGACAAGTCCTCTAGGGCTCCTCTGGTCTCCAAGGACTTTCCAGACTTCCTCTGGTGTAGGAGCCACCCAGAAAGGAGGCCACCGACTTACAGCTGCTAGTCCCCAAGGACAGACATAGTTCCTCTCCCTTGGGGTGAGGAAAGCTCATTTCTGGATCCAAACAGAGAACTCAGCTCCAGCCATTCGTTTTCAGTCTTCTTCCAACACATGCTGCCTTTGTCCACTGTCAACTCAGCTAAGCTGTAACTGGGATTCCCAGAACTCCCTTCCCACTATGGTTCCAGATGAGGGCTGGCCACCAGAGAACTTGGAGTGGGATTTGAGGGCTGGAACAGAAGCAGCCTCTATCTCAATAGGAGGGTAGTGTCAAGCACCAAGTGCTTCTGTGGCCCGCACCTGTTGCCGCTGGTCCACTAGCCCATCTTGTTGGAGGAGAGCTTGCAGGATTGCCTCCTTCCACTGCTCTGAGTCCCAGGCCAGGCATGCACATAGTGTCATGGAGACAGACACCGGTTGCTACAAGGCATCCATACGGTTAAGGTGAGAGGTAATGAGTGACGCACCCAGGTTCTAGGAGGCTCTCCCCCACTTCACATCCAAGCTTTTCTTTCCAATTGCTAACATGGACCAGCAGTGATGTCAGGCCACCATCAGACACAGAGGTAAGAGCTTTCCATCCATTTCTTCATCAGCTACAGATGGGTAAGCGATCATTTTTATAGAAAATCTCTTATTGATCATATCACCCATAGTGATTTCACTTCCTTGATCAAACCCTGACTGACACAGAGCATTGACTACATATACAATCACAGAGCCTCCAAACCCAGTGGGCCCCACAGGATGCCTCTAAGGTATGTACAATGGTGTCCACGGTCAGGATGGAACTCCAGTTTCCCCATTTCTCTCTCACAGGTCTGCTTGGCCTCCGTCCCTGTGAATGAGGACTCAGAAGACCTGTGAATAGGAATTCTAACCCCAAAGCACATCCCCACTCCTCTCTTCTTCCAAAGGCTCACTCCCATCCTACTGGTGTGGACAACGTGGTGACCACAGCTTGTGCTCTTAGAAGGACAGTTTTTATTTAATGAGGAGGTGCCTGAAAGGAGCTCCATCCATGCACATTTCAGCAACAAGGGCGAGGCTAATTTGGGAGTGTGGTGGCTTCACTATGCAGTCTACATATTTTCCAAGAAAGGCCAAATAGGGAAGAAAGAGAGAAAGGGTTCAGTACAACCTTCCCAAGGGGCCACCACTTATCCAAGAGGAGTATAGCCATATTCCCTCAAAGCCACACTACAAGGAGCATTGGGGGCATCTAAGGATGAATGAGGGCTTCTTAAGTGGCTCAGGTGGTAAAGAATCCTGCAATGCAGGAGACCCAGGTTTGATCCCTGGGTGGGGAAGATCCCCTGGAGAAGGAAATGGCTACCCATTCCAGTATTCTTGCCTGGAAAATCCAATGGACAGAGGATTCTGGCTGGCTACAGACTATGGAGTCGCAAACAGCTGGACATGACTGAGCGACTAAAGCACATGGATGGATGAATGCTGGTCATTTGTCTATTTAGCCTCAAATCAGGTCCTTACCATTCCTCTGTTCTCTGTTTTCAGAGAAGGTGACCCCAGGAAGCTGGCAAGGCTCCCTCGCCCACTGCTACCTGCTTGGTTTGGGCGAAGGGAAGCATGGGCAAGAAAGAGACTGGAGAGTGGGCATGTGGACAGTGAATGCTCCCACCCCACCCGATACTTCTGGCTGAATCTTCCCTATTCGGTATAAACTTCCCCTAAAACCAGATTCCAACAGGTAATCCAGGCTCTTGAGCTCAGGTAACACCTCTACACCCCAGCCCTAGAAAGAAACAGTGAGCTGTAATTGCTGATCTTAGCACTGCCTTGCCTTTCAGGGTTGCTCTTGCAATTCTTCTAAAACCTTTGTAACTAATCTCTCGTATTAAATTTCTTCTATGAAATGCTCTGCATGAGTTTGGTTTTTGCTCAAGAGACCCTGGCTGATACAGATGCTTTCAACCTGGGGATCAGAATTTGCCGAAAAATGACTGCCTTCCAAGATTTCTAAGTTCCCTGAACTAGTATTAGTTTTTAAAATTACTTATAGTCAATGACACACAAAGTGTTGTAAAAGAAAAAAATTTACAGATGACTCTGCACCCAGCTTTTGTGGGTAAAGATGTATAGAATTGATTCAAGTCTCCCTAGAAACCCGACGAGAAGGTACCCATGCTAGAGGAGTTGCTCAAGTGATTGCAGTGGGTTTCTACTCAATGATGGGTTTCCACACTGTCTTACCCAAAGTATTCACAGCTTTCATATAATCACCAGCATATGATATGATCTGCCAGGCCCCAGAGAGGTATAATAGGCAATAACGTTACTGACCTTAAGGAACTTTCAGTCTAATAGCCAAATGTGATCATGTGTGTATTTATTCTGGCCATTAACATGAAAACCGCCCTTAACATTAAAACAAAGGGAATTCAACTGGCCCCACTGGCCTGAGTCTGTGGTTCTAGCTTAGAATGACCAGCTCTGATCACACCAGCCAGATAAATTCATCGTAGATTTAAACCTTTGAAGTCAGCTGGGTAGAGGTGCTCAGAAAGATAAGGCTGGGCTGTTCAAGTTCAGCCTCATGGCAATGCCCATCAGTAAAGCCATTCATATAGGAAAGGCAGCATCGTGCACCCTCAGGAAGGAAACCATATGCTTCCTCTCAAAGTTCAGAGTCCAGTCTCTTCCAGGATTGGACATTGCAGACTCCCCTTTCACTGCCCTGTGTATTCTGACTATGTATCAGTCTTACTGACTAAACCTTCAAGGCTTGCCTTGTCTCACATGTTCAAAACAGCTTATCTTCCCTCTTTCTCCTTCCCCAAGCCAGACACTGACCCTGCCACTCTTCTGGTCCCTTCAGATCATGGCTCCACTTCTTCCTTCATAATCAGCTGTGTGTTTTCAGCATCTGGTAGTTTCCGACACGTGGAAGTCCTTTCATGAGTCTCTGCTTGCTGAACTAATGACTCAATGGGTACATGGATGATTGGTTTGGAGTGGGAAGCAATCACAGATGGATTCCTCAGGAGTTGACTGCAAAACACTGGTCTAGAAATTCTTCTTTAAATATCCACCCTTGATTAGAGTTGAATGCCAGAAATAAGACTTACAGGGAGCAATGCTCAAACCCCCTCCCTGGGCATAAATCAGGACCAGGGTATGCAGAAGTGACCAGACCTGCAAACCTGTGACCAGACTGCAAAACTAGTTTCATCCTAAGATTCAGCTAATTCTGAATAAATCAANCCAAAGTATTCACAGCTTTCATATAATCACCAGCATATGATATGATCTGCCAGGCCCCAGAGAGGTATAATAGGCAATAACGTTACTGACCTTAAGGAACTTTCAGTCTAATAGCCAAATGTGATCATGTGTGTATTTATTCTGGCCATTAACATGAAAACCGCCCTTAACATTAAAACAAAGGGAATTCAACTGGCCCCACTGGCCTGAGTCTGTGGTTCTAGCTTAGAATGACCAGCTCTGATCACACCAGCCAGATAAATTCATCATAGATTTAAACCTTTGAAGTCAGCTGGGTAGAGGTGCTCAGAAAGATAAGGCTGGGCTGTTCAAGTTCAGCCTCATGGCAATGCCCATCAGTAAAGCCATTCATATAGGAAAGGCAGCATCATGCACCCTCAGGAAGGAAACCATATGCTTCCTCTCAAAGTTTAGAGTCCAGTCTCTTCCAGGATTGGACATTGCAGACTCCCCTTTCACTGCCCTGTGTATTCTGACTATGTATCAGTCTTACTGACTAAACCTTCAAGGCTTGCCTTGTCTCACATGTTCAAAACAGCTTATCTTCCCTCTTTCTCCTTCCCCAAGCCAGACACTGACCCTGCCACTCTTCTGGTCCCTTCAGATCATGGCTCCACTTCTTCCTTCATAATCAGCTGTGTGTTTTCAGCATCTGGTAGTTTCCGACACGTGGAAGTCCTTTCATGAGTCTCTGCTTGCTGAACTAATGACTCAATGGGTACATGGATGATTGGTTTGGAGTGGGAAGCAATCACAGATGGATTCCTCAGGAGTTGACTGCAAAACACTGGTCTAGAAATTCTTCTTTAAATATCCACCCTTGATTAGAGTTGAATGCCAGAAATAAGACTTACAGGGAGCAATGCTCAAACCCCCTCCCTGGGCATAAATCAGGACCAGGGTATGCAGAAGTGACCAGACCTGCAAACCTGTGACCAGACTGCAAAACTAGTTTCATCCTAAGATTCAGCTAATTCTGAATAAATCAAGATTTCTAAGGAAAAGTTTGACACATTCATTTCCCAGAGTTCCCCCACGAAGCTGGCTCAGTGTGGATCCAATATTTTAAAATCTTCCCCTGGCATTTTCAGTGATAGAAAATATAGATCACAGCAGACTACAGGCAGATGGCTCCTTCATTTTCCTTTGCCAAAGTGACCTGCAAACCCAACACCTCCAGACAAAGCCCTCTCTCTGCAGAGGGTGAGTTAGAAACTATAGGGAGATGTCTGTTAGTAGCTGCAAGACTCTCCCTTTCCCCAGACTTTGAACTTTGGTCTCTAGCTTGTTAAAGATAGAAGGTAGACTCCCCAGGGGCCCAGACTTGTGCCCAGCCTACTAGAAATATTCAGGAAGCCCGAGATGACTCAGCACCTGCTTCAGACTCAAGATGAATTTTCTACCAGCCACTGCTATTGTTTTGAGGTACCCAACCATCTGGGTTCCTGATCTTGCTTGCCTTGACCTCCAAGACTTGTTTGTCCTGTCCTGCCATGACAGATCCACCAGCTGGGCCTCAGGATTGATCTTGGAGGGCAGCAAGTTCACATTTTTTGGCCTGCAGACCCCTATTCTTCTTTGAGAGGGTAGGATACTTGCCTTACAGTGTTGTGGTGGTCTCTGCCATACATCAACACGAATCAGTCATAATTATATATCCCCTCCCTCTTGAGCCCCTGTCCTCCCCTAGATCCCTCGTCTTGATTCCTGATCCATTTCTGCATGTCCAGTCCCGACAGAAGCCACCCACACCCCAAAACTCCTCGTACCGCTGCCTCAGGAGAAAAACCAAATAAAATATAAATCAACAAAAGCCCTGGATGAAGATTAGATGGCAGATCCGCCGTGACCTGGACACCATGCAGAATTAACACAGAATGCCTCGTGCCATAAGTTGAGATCACAGCCCCCAAACTAGCCATCTCTAAACACTCCCCACTTGGCTGAGACAAGGTGGCAGAGGCCAGCCCCCTCTCTCCCTTCTAGGCAGGAAGTCTTATATGGCTCTTGCATTCCATCCCAAAGACAAAAGAGGGGGTGGATTTCTCTGAACCCTCGCCAGGTCGCATGGAGGTGGGTGTTGGGTCTTTTGAAACCATCAGAATGAGTATGCTTCTGATTATGGGGTTCCCAAGACTCTGAGCCAGCTTTTTTTTTTTTTTTTTTTTTTTTAAGCACATACATTTTCCTTCTGGACCAGAGCCACGTTGCTCTGGCTATGTTAATCCCCCCAGTAGTCACAGGGCTTCCCAGGGCATCCAGGGAGTTGCTCATTTTAGGGAAATCTGTTAGATTGAACTCTGTTCAAGAATGTGCTCAGTGTGCTTCAGCCCAGAAGCAAAGTGAATTTTGCCTGGAGAGTTAAAAGCACTTGGGTTGTCGGGGCCGGGAAGGGATGATAGTATGTGAACCTCAGGGGTCAGTTAACTCAGTCCTGCAGCTTTCTGACCCACGATCTCAGAGCTGAACTAGCAGCTGGAAGGCTCTCAGAATAACCCAGTTAGTGAAAGGGTAAGTTAGGACTGATGTGGCATGGGCAGCTGTGAAGCGGGCCTCACTCTACCGCGTTCTAAGACCGTCCTCTCCCACTGGGTTCTCTGGGCCCACTCTGTGTCTGAGAAGCCCAGGAATTCTCAATGCAATGGCTTTGCTGATCGAGAAATATGTCTCCCTTTCCAAACTTTTACCTCTTATTTTCCCCACTCATCAAAACTCACCTGTCCTGGGTCCCTACATTGATTATAAGATGTGATCATTCATCTCTGTTAGTGCATTTCCCAGGGTAACCCTTAAAAATAACTGAAGCAGGACACTTGCTGTATGATGGGAAGTTAAAAGCACCAGTTGTTTGCTTCCTTCAGCCCAAGAACTCTCCACTTGATTCAAGACCGTGTAGAGGTTTACCATGACGTTCAACCATGATGGTTATGAATAAGCAAATCAGAGAGTCCGTATGCCATATGGGGCCAACAACGCCACTAAGCACTGGGGACTTCTGTCTATCTTGCGGCTCTGCCGTTAATGAGTTATGAGATCCTAGGCACTCACTACAGCTTTCTCTTTATGTACAAAAACTCCAGGAAAGTTAGGAGAATAATGGCAGTTTGGTGGTTCAATAAACTCACGCAGCCCCGAGGTCTGCCTGTAGGGGGCGCTCTCTAAATACTGGATGAACAAATGTGCTGGGCCATAGACTAGCCATTTATGTATACTTGCATGCTCATGAGATTCTTTCCCAATATTGGGTTTTCTTTAGTGGAGGGAGGGAGAGGGAGAAAATAAGAAGGGAGAGCGACATGGAGAAAATGAGCCAAAACATAAAACTGGCCATCAGGAAGAGAGAAAGAAAGCAGAAAGGGAGAGCAAAGGTTAGCCACACTGAGGAGGAAATGATCCTCCTTCACAGCTTCACTCAACCCTGCTTCCCTTTCTGGTAACCGGTTCAGATGCACCGCAGGGCATGTGGCCCAGGAGTTAAGCTGAGAGAATGTTTTGAATCTGAACGAGCCTCTAGGTCTCGTTTTTAGAAGAAGTATGACCAAGTATTGCTTGATTACTTTCAAGGAAGAGGTTCTGGGAATATTACGTTGCACTCTTTTGAAAAATAAAATTTTATAAAATGTGAACACTGGGAAATTTTAGACATTAACGAGTTTTACTTAATAAGTAATTGCTGAATGTATAAAATTTAATAAACTTAATAAAAATATGCTACTGATATACTTAAGGCTCAAATTTGCCAGCAGCCTATTTTTGTTATTGAAAAATCTGTCCTGCTGGCTGAAGTTGGAGGAGACCACATAAAGCGGTTGGAAATTCAGCAAGGAAATGGGGAGCTCAGTGTTATACCTGTAAGGAACTTGGTTCTGCCAACCCTCGAATGACCTTGGAAGTAGATTCTTCCCCCAGAGCCTACGGAGTCCCCAGACTTCTGTGAGTTAACAAACTGTGAATTAATAAATGGGTGTTGCTTTAAGGTCAAGCAAAAAAATCTATCCTCCATCTGTGACATGATGAGTGAAGTATATATGTAATATAACCAAAAAATGAATTGTATATATATGAAGTCCATAAGTTATCTCCACATGACACAGACAATATTAACTATTAAAATATTGGTTGTTGTGCTCAGCTATGTCCAACTCTTTGTGAACTCATGGACTGTAGCCCACCAGGCTCCTCTGTCAGTGGAATTTTCCAGGCAAGAATACTGGAATGGTTTGCCATTTCCTCCTCCAGGGGATCCTCCTGACCCAGGGATCAAACCTGAGTCTCCTACATCTCCTGCACTGGCAGGCGGATTCTTCACCACTTGTGCCATCTGGGAAGCCTTATTAAAATATTGTGTTTGTGTTTAGTCCCTAAGTCGTGACCAACACTTTTGTGACGCTATGGACTGTAGCCTGCCAGGCTCTTCTGTGTTGAAGCATACTAAAAGGAAAGAAAGAGAGAAAGAGAGAGCGTATTTAGCCTTTCTATGCCTTGATCTTCTCCTCAACATTGGTAGCTACCTCCATGGGCTGTTTGGAGAACCAAGAGCAGTAATGCCTGTTAATCGCTGCCATGCTAAAGCATGTTTAGCCTTCCTCACTGAAGACTCGCTCTTTGTAGGTTCTGTTAATATTTGGGAGGAACACGATGTCCTGCACTCCAGACAGGCATCTAGAGGAGGAAGTATTTCTTAAATAGAGGACAAAGGCAGTGAGGTTTGCAAGGCCTCTTGAGTTGAAGCCTGTGAAATGGGAAAATGAGCTGTACATGGTGAACTCCTTTAAGGACATGCATGAGGCCGATTTATAAAGCCCAGGTAATCCACAGGTGCCACGTTACCTGGTGCCCTGAGTGCATCACAGGTTAAAGGTCAGGTCAGACTGCTCAGAGTGTGAGATTCACCCCAGCATAGAGACATCATCCCCCAGCTGCATTCAGAAATGTGATGGATCTTAACCAGAGAGTTATTTTTAGCTGAGAATGAACAGAGAGAGACTATAAAGCTCTTCACAAATTAAAAGGTTACCCAGAGATCAGGTTGGCTGGGGCCTGAGGGCACCACACTGTGTGGAGGAAGTGAGGATGGGATCCTGGGGGTGTCTTCTTCTCAAAGTACGACTTGGAATTTTCTCACTGAGGATAATGATGTGGATTCACAGTTAGGAGAGCAGAGTGAGCTACGAGGGTTTGAGTGTAGGAACCTCCATGGTGGTACAGTGGCTAAGACTCTGAGCTTCCAATGCAAGGGTCACAGGTTTGATCCCTGGTTGGGGAACTAAGATCCTACATGCCATTCAGTAGGGCAAAAATAATACCAAAAAAAAAAATTGAATGTAAAAGAAAATGTATCTAACAGCATGGTTAAGACATATATCAGCCATAGAGTTCTTTTCTGAACGAGTAACTAAATANCGACCCCATGGACTGTAGCCTACCAGACTCCTCAGTCCTTGAGATTTTCCAGACGAGAGTACTGGAGTGGGTTGTCATTTCCTTCTCTAGGGGATCTTCCCGACCTAGGGATCTAGGAGCCCGGGTCTCCTGCATTGTAGGCAGATGCTTTACCCTCTGAGCCACCAGGTTGATGTGAGGCAAACTCAGGGGTAAATGACTCTTCTCTTTTCTCAGTCTAGGTGGACCTCAAAGGTGAGGCACAGAATTAATGATCTCTTATCAGAGAAATCAACAACAGCAAAATATGCAAATGGCTAAGCTGTTCGCTGAGGGCATTCCTGAACATACACGATTAGGATGTGTGGTCAGTTGAATAATGGTGCCCCTAGAGAAATCCATATCACAGTTCCCGAGACCTGGGAATGTTACCTTATATGGCAAAAATGACTTCGCAGATGTTAAAGATTCTTGAGATGAAGAGAGTATCCTGAGTTATTCAAGTGGGTTTTAAACATAATCACAAGTGTCCTTATAAAGAGTGAGGCTGAGAGAGATTCGCCACACAGAGAGGCGGAAAAGGCAGTGTGGCCACAGAGCAGAGGTTGGAGGGATGTGGTTAAAGTCAAGGAATGTTGGCATTCACCAGTAGCTAAAGAGGCAAGAAGCAGGTTCTCCCCTCAAGCCTCCAGGGAGAGTAGGCCCTGCTCACACCTTAATTTCAGCACAGCAATATATTTTCCCCTTTTTGGCCACGCTGCATGGCATGTGGGATCTTAGTTCCCCGACCAGAGTTTGAACCAGTGCCCCTGGCATTGTTAGCATGGAGTCTTAACCACTAGAATAGCAAGGAAGCCCTAGTCCAGCAATATTGATTACATACTCCTGGCCTCCAGAACTGTGACAGAATGCACTTCTGTTGTTTAAGCTACTAAGTTTGTGATAATTCCTTACAGTACCCATAGGAAACTAACAGCCTGGAATACAAGATACGCAAAATGCAGTAAGTGGTAGGTAACAGACACTCCATAAATGTCTGTTTCTTATTTGCAAGTCTTTCTCTATCCCTTCCTTCCTTCATGTGCTTTCTATGTTCTTATCCTCCTTTTAAAGATATATATCCAGGGACTTCCATAGTGGTTCTATGGCTAACACTCCATGCTCCCAATGCAGAGGGCCTGGGTTTGATCCCTGGTCAAGGAACTAGATCCAATGTGTTGCATACCACAACCATAAGAGTTTACATACCACAACTAAGATCCTGAATGCTGCAACGAAGATCAAAGATCTTGCATGCTGCAACTAAGACCCAACACAGCCCAATAAATGCTTAAAAATAAATAAATAAAAAAACATATCCAGTCTGTTAGACATAGGAAAAGGAGCACAGGCTTTGGAAACTTAGCTCAAATTCCACCACTAGTCATGAACTTATGCTAGTCACGAACCCCAGTTTTCACATCCACAAAATGGGAATAACACCACTTATTATGTAGGATTCCTGTGAAAAACAAAGGCAATAATACACAGTCATCTTTACACAGTCTGTTTGCATCATGTACCCATTTATCTTGCACTTTCAACTTTCCACATTTTGGGGGAAGAGAAAATGAGAG
Organism: Neotragus moschatus; assembly: GCA_006410615.1. Classification (NCBI taxonomy): domain Eukaryota; kingdom Metazoa; phylum Chordata; class Mammalia; order Artiodactyla; family Bovidae; genus Neotragus; species Neotragus moschatus. Next base: position 2,079,659 of record SJYA01002873.1, read on the forward strand.
AAAGAGAGACAGTAATCGCAGAAAATAACTATTTAAACCATACTAGTCATTAAGCCTGGTGTTTTTCTCCACAGTCATTTGCTGCAAAGCGCATATGAGATGAAGGATATGAATCTATTCTTCCGTCTACGGCATCCAGCCTCAGGTGCTTCTGTTGAGTGCAGGTTCTGGGTACAAACCCAACTTTTAAAAAATATTCATTTATTTGGCAGTGCTGGGTATTCATTGTGGCATGTAGGACCTTTAGCTGCATTTTGTGGGACCTAGTTCCCTGACCAGGGATCCAGCCCAGGCCCCCTACATTAGGAGCGAGGAGTGTTAGTCACTAGACCATCAGGGAAATCCCACAAACCCAACATTTCAAGATACATTTTGTTAGAGAACATGGTCCCTAAACACAGGTGCACTTCTTCATCTGATGCTTAACCCCAAAAACAGCAACATGATCCAACCAAGAGGGAAAATCACTGGGATGCCGACCACTCTCCAAAGTGGTGCCTTTCTAAGGGAATTTTTTTTCTATGGTATTGAAGACATTATTATTAAACATGCATGGTGTGCGCTTTATAGCTACATCAGAATGTGGACCCAGGAAAGAAATGCTTCCTCTGTACTGACTACTCATTATCCTCCCACACAGGTATGCACTCGGCTGGCCGGCCCTCTCCTTCCATCCTCCCACTAAACCAAGCCTCACTGAACTCCCATAGGCACCAAAGGCTACTGGCTTACTGGTCTTCTGGCCATATGGTAGTTCTGGAACAATCATCCTACTTGTCTCTTATCTCCATGACATCATTTCAATACAAAGCTGCAAAGAGGCATAAAGAGTCCCCAGAGTGGGGGAAATGTAGCAAGTGCCAAAAGTCATGAGACTATTTGAATACTAAGTTACTGCTCCTGGCCATAAGCAATTTCCTCAAAGAAGTCATACATATTTATAGCACACTTGTCTTCCGACAGCATCTCCCACTTCAAAAGTGATTGTCTTTTAATTATAGCAGAACTCATTGCTAAACAACCATGTCTGCATCCGAGAGCTTCAGGGAGGTTATAAAACAGATAAGCAGCTCTATTGGAGTCATAACAGAGCAAAAACCTAGTCACACCACTGCAAACGAAAACCCGAAATTTACCCTACCAGCCTTAAAATGAGAGTCTCTCAGGGGAAAAAAAGAAAAAGTCTCTGGCTTCTTTAAATATCTCCCTGTATTTAATTTCACTGAAAACCGCGCTTTTGGCCTCACGGTGCCAGCAACCTTCTCATTACCTCCAGCAATTTACATTGCATCTTTTTTGAACTCTGAATTCCCGGACAGAGTGTGGTGCAGCAAATTAGTGAATCATAAAAATTAGAGCTGGAAAAGGCCTCTGGGGTCATAGGGTTATCCTCTGCCAATTCTAGATGATTCTCTGTGGTTTATTCCTGAGTGCTTTGTTCAAACTGGTTTGAAGTCAACAGTGCATCCCACAGGGAGTGGGAAAAAGAACATGTCTCCTGCCTCTCCGCTCCCCGAGCCAGCCCAACCCAGGAGAGGAAGACTAGGGCCACCGGGAAAGGCAGGATGCGTCATGGGATGTGATGGCTAGCAGCGACTTCAGAGGATATCTCATCCAACATCTGATTTGACAAGTAAGGAAAATACACTTTAGGGAGTTTAATGCACAAGCCACAAGGATTACAGGAGACCCAGGACAAGCAGAGCCCTTCAGAGGTACTTGACAAATATTGGTCCCATTGCCTTCATCAGCTCAATTTGTACCTTGTGTTTGAGCTGTTGTATGCACACATTAGGGGGCTTCACAGGTGGCGCTAGTAGAGAAGGAATCCTCCTGGCAATGAAGAAGACTCCAGAGACACTGGTTCGATCCCTGGGTCAGGAAGATCCCCTGGAGAAGGGGACAGCAACCCACTGAGAAATTCCTTGGACAAAGGAGCCTGGCCCGCTATAGTCCAAGGGGCTGCAAAGAGTCAGGCATGATTGAGCGTGTGCACGTGCACACACACAAACGCACACACTAGAGTGTGGCTTGTGAACTTCATGTGGATGGAGCCTCTATTTTATTTATTTTTATATCACCCACAGTGCCTAAATCAGAGCCTTGCTCATAAAGGATCGCTTAGTGAGTGCTGGTCATGTTGCATTAAGTTACCAAGAAATAGTCTTTCTTTCTTATACAGATCTTAATAGCTTGCATCCAAATGTGTCCCTACCCCCATCTTCTAGACCAAGGAACCATGGGTGTACATCACAGGATCAATGTGAACCAAGCTTCCTATGGACAATAATACTTTAAATAGACTAGGTTATCATGGGAGGTATGTCAGGCAAAGATGGAAACCGGGTAGAGCCATAATGAGGGGACTCAGGCACCCAATGTAAGTTGAGAGTATTGACCTCTGGGGTCCCATCCCACCTTCAAGCTTTTATGATATAAAAGAGCTTTATTTCCAAATGCACATAAGGTTTCAACTAGTTGAATCCCTTAAAAGTCAAAGCCCTCTCAAGGCAGATCCCCCTAGCCTCTCCCCTTATAAATCAAAGACATCAAAATATGGCTCCAGCCGTGGGTGTATGGGGAATGGGTTGTCCCCCAAAGTTTTCTCCCAAATGCACCCCTTGATCTAGGTAAAAGACTTCAAAAGTGATCCTCTAATACACTTTTTAAAACCTCATTTAACATAGTCGAAAGTGGAATTAGTTCTGTGAGTTGGTTTGGCAGAGAGGTGAAGTCACATCACATCCATATTCATTAGTCGACACCCCATATGTCACCTGTGAGGATGAATGGGGGCTTTCGTGTGGGAGGAAGGATACAACGCAAATACTCTGGGACTCCCAGAGACCTGTCTGCAGTCTTCCTGTTTCGCCTCCTTTTAATTGATTCGTCTCAAACGCTGGGGACCCAGGGAGACTCATCTAGTGCAGCTGAAACCCTCTCATGTTTAATACGCTTCTCCCCACTCTTAGCACTCTAGGACGGAAATAGGTCTTTGAAGACACTGAAACATCCTTCTGTGTTGTTTTTAAAATTAAGTTAGTTAAAACTTCGAAGGTCATTGTAGAAAAGTTAGAAAATGTAGATAAGATGATCCAGAGAGTTGATGTGGAGTGGGAGGTGGGGGGGGGGGTTTCAAGATTGGGAACTCATGTACACCTGAGATGAAAAAAAAATAAAAATTAAAATTTAAAAAAAAAAGAAAGAAAATGTAGGTAAACAAAAGAAAACCTCTTGGAGAGAATGGCTATGAATATCTAGTAGGTAGGCTGTCAAGCCTTCTTTCTGTCTCCATCCTTTAGAGCAGCAGTCCCCAACTTTGTGACACCAGAAACGGTCCCATGGAAGATGTTTTTTCCACAGACCAAGTTGGGGATGGTCTCAGGATGATTCAAGAGCATTATGTACTATTATTAGTACGTCAGCCCCACCTCAGGTCATCAAGCACTAGACCCTCGAGGTTGGGGACCACAGCTCTGGAGCAATGGGAACGAGGGTAGTACTTAGAGAATAACTTTATTATCAAGGCTCCGCTGAGTTTTCACTCCTAGGTCAACCTCACTCTTGGACGCTTGGAAAAGCCAACATTAGGGGTATGTGGAAAAAAGTTACAGAAATGATACAGGCTGTTTCAAACCAAATATCCTCTCCCTCTTGGAGATTATTCAGATTTCCATTCATTATCAATAGAGCAACCTCACTGACTGAACATGTAAAATGTGCTAAGCCTCCTTCATCTCACTGAGTGGACATGTTCTAGAGCCTTCCCAGGGATATGATGGTAAAGTTTTAAAAACCAGCAAATCTTAGGGTAGAGTTGCCATTTTCTGTGCTGTAGATACTCCTACCAGTTTCAAGTTATGACCCAGAGTTGGAAAGAGGAGCACACTATCACACAGTGGTTTGAGATGTCAGAGTCATAAGAGGTGATGGCAAAGTTCAGTTCAGTTCAGTCGCTCAGTTGTGTCCGACTATTTGCGACCCCATGAATCACAGCACGCCAGGCCTCCCTGTCCATCACCAACTCCCGGAGTTCACTCAGACTCATGCCCGTCGAGTCAGTGATGCCATCCAGCCATCTCATCCTCGGTCGTCCCCTTCTCCTCCTGCCCCCAATCCCTCCCAGTATCAGAGTCTTTTCCAATGAGTCAACTCTTCACATGAGGTGGCCAAAGTACTGGAGCTTCAGCTTTAGCATCATTCCTTCCAAAGAAATCCCAGGGCTGATGGCCTTCAGAATGGACTGGTTGGATCTCCTTGCAGACCAAGGGACTCTCAAGAGTCTTCTCCAACACCACAGTTCAAAAGCATCGATTCTTCAGCACTCAGCCTTCTTCACAGTCCAACTCTCACATCCATACATGACTACTGGAAAAACCATAGCCTTGACTAGACGGACCTTAGTCGGCAAAGTAATGTCTCTGCTTTTNCGTCCCCTTCTCCTCCTGCCCCCAATCCCTCCTAGCATCCAAGTCTTTTCCAATGAGTCAACTCTTCGCATGAGGTGGCCAAAGTACTAATAATGGTTTTTCGTTTTCTTATTTGAATTTCACGATATAGTTTTCAAAGCCAGCATGAGAAAACAGGGTTGAAGAAGATCCTTGTTCAGTTCGAAGTTATAACCAAGACTGGACCTCAAGAGCTCGCCTGTAAAACTCCGGTTCCTCCCTGAGAAGAGGGTTGTCAGTCAAATCACCTATCTGTTCCTAATCTCCTATTCTGTGACTTTTTAGTTACTGCATCCACCTTCCCTTCAGGATTCGTGTCTAATAACTGTGTATGCATCCCAGAGTATATTGTTTTAAATTGTTTAAAATTGAACTGTCAGTGAAGTGCCAACAGTGTTTACTGTTTTAAATTGAACTGTCAATGAAGTGCCTATAAATCTAGTTGTGAAGCACCTGAGCCAAAGACTGTCAAAGGTTAAACGAATCTAAGATTTTGCTCAAATCAATAATTTTAAAACCATGTTTAGGGTGAAATTTAATGTTTGGTTCTTCTCTTTTCTAAGTCCAGCTTGAACAACTGGAAGTTCATGGTTCATATACTGTTGAAACTTGGCTTGGTGAATTTTGAGAATTACTTCACTAGCATGTGAGATGAGTGCAATTGCACAGTAGTATGAGCATTCTTTGGCATTGCCTTTTTTGGGGGTTGAAATGAAAACTGACCTTTTCCAGTCCTGTGGCCACTGCTGAGTTTTCCAGATTTGCTGGCATGTGAGTGCAGCACATTCATAGCAACATCTTTTAGGGTTTGAAGTAGCTCAATGGGAATTCAATCACCTTCACTAGTGATGATTCCTAAGGCCCACCTGACTTCACATTCCAGGATGTCTGGCCCTAGATGAGTGATTACACCGTCATGGTTATCTGGGTCATGAAGATCTTTATTGTATAGTTCTTCTGTGTATTCTTGCCACCTCTTCTTATCTTCTGCTTCTGTTAGGTCCATACCATTTCTGGCCTTTATTGTGCTCATCTTTGCATGAAATAGTCCCTTGGTATTTCTAATTTTCTTGAAGAGATCCCTGGCATCTAGCAAATNTATAGTTCTTCTGTGTATTCTTGCCACCTCTTCTTATCTTCTGCTTCTGTTAGGTCCATACCATTTCTGGCCTTTATTGTGCTCATCTTTGCATGAAATAGTCCCTTGGTATTTCTAATTTTCTTGAAGAGATCCCTGGCATCTAGCAAATGCCAACATCCACTGGATCATCAAAAAAGCAAGAGGGTTCCAGAAAAACATATACTTTTGCTTTATTGACTACACCAAAACCTTTGACTGTGTGGATCACAACAAACTGGAAAATTCTGAAAGAGATGGGTATACCAGACCACCTTCCCTGCCTCCTGAGAAATCTATATGCAGGTCAAGAAACAACAGTTAGAACTGAACATGGAACAACAGACTGCTTCCAAATTGGGAAAGGAGTACAACAAGGCTGTATATTGTCACCCTGCTTGTTTAACTTTTATGCAGAGTACATCATGCCAAGTGCCAGGCTAGATGAAGCACAAGCTGGAATCAAGATTGCCAGGAGAAGTTATCAATAACCTCAAATATGCAGATAACACCACCCTTATGGCAGAAAGTGAAGAAGAACTAAAAAGCCTCTTGATGAAAGTGAAANTCTCTTCTTGCCATTCTTTGGAACTCTGCCTTCAGATGCTTATATCTTTCCTTTTCTCCTTTGCTTTTTGCTTCTCTTCTTTTCACAGCTATTTGTAAGACCTCCCCAGACAGCCATTTTGCCTTTTTGCATTTCTTTTCCATGGGGATGGTCTTGATCCCTGTCTCCTGTACAATGTCACGAACCTCATTTCATAGTTCATCAGGCATTCTATCTACCAGATCTAGGCCCTTAAATCTATTCCTCACTTCCACTGTATAATCATAAGGGATTTGATTTAGGTCATACGTGAATGGTCTAGTGGTTTTCCCTACTTTCTTCAATTTAAGTCTGAATTTGGCAATAAAGAGCTCATGATCTGAACCACAGTCATTCACCAGGATAGATCACACGTTAGAGCAAAAAACAAGTCTCAATGAATTTAAGAATACTGAAATCATACTGATACACTCATAACAGTGTGAAATTAGAAAAAAATTATGGAAAGAAAACTGGAAAAGACAAATATGTGGGGACTAAAAAAACACTACTAAAAAACAATGGATCATTAAATAAATAAAAGAGGAAGAAAAAAATACCTTGAATGAAATGAAAACAGAAACATAACTTTCCAAAATTTATGGGATGAAGAAGCAGCAGTTCCAAGAGGAAATTTTATACAAATACAGGCCTACCTCAAGAAACAAGAAAAATCTCAAATGAACAACCTAACTTTATACAGAAAGGAATTGGAAAGAGAACAAAGCTCAAGTTAACAGAAGGAAGGAATAATAAAGATAAGAAATAAATAAATATAAGAAATAAATGAAATAGAAGGGAAAAAAGACATACGAAACTAAGGTCTGCTTTTCTGAAAAAAAGAAAAGAAAAATGGCCAACCTCCAGCCAGACTCATCAAGAAAAATGGAGAAAGGGACCAAATAAATAAAATTAAAAGTGAAAGAGAAGTTACAAGTGATATCACAGAAACACAATCATAAAAGAGTATCATGAACAACTGCATGTTAACAAATCGGACAGCTTACAAGAAGTAATGTCTTATAAACACACAATCTTCTAAGACTGAATCATAAAGATACAGAAAATCTGAATAAACCCATTACTAGAAATGAAATTGAATCATTAATCAAAACTCTCAAGAAAAAAAGAGTCCAGGACCAGATGGTATCTAGTTATCTTTAATGACACCAGATGGTATCACCTGTCTCTTATACACATCTTCTTCACAATCCAACTCTCACATCCATACATGACTACTGGAAAAACCATAGCCTTGACTAGACGGACCTTAGTCGGCAAAGTAATGTCTCTGCTTTTGAATATGCTATCTAGGTTGGTCATAACTTTTCTTCCAAAGAGTAAGCGTCTTTTGATTTCATGGCTGCCGTCACCATCTGCAGTGATTTTGGAGCCCAGAAAAATAAAGTCTAGTCACGTAATTAGAAAGTGGTGAGTAGTGTGTATCATATATTTATTACTTATGCTTTTAATATACTCTAGTCAATGGAAAGTTTATATATTTTAATTTTCATTAATGGCTGTGTTTTGCAAGCTGGCTTGCAAAATCCCTGAGAAGCAACAGATTCGTTCTCGAGCGCCCCACACCACAGAGCCTTCTGCACCAACCCTTTCCCACTTTGTATGTAAGTAAAATGTGATTCGTGAACTTTTGCTTGATATGGATTTAGGTTTTCTTTTTCTATTTTCCATCCTCAGGATATTCTTATCCTCCTTTGATTTTGCCTTCCGGCAACAGGATGGAGAATGGAAGCTGGACTCCAGAGAGAAGAGCTTTTCTATGGAATAAAGATTTGAAGAAAGGGAGTAAACTAAAGCAAGAAGTGGAAGGCAAGTTCAGAAGCCTTGCTGTCCAACACTGTAGCCACTGGCCATATGTGGCCACTGAGATTTGAAATGTGCTACATAGTTGGAATTGAGATGTCCTATAGCTGCAAAATACACACCAGATTTGGAAGATTTAGTTCCAAAAACTATAAAATATCCCATTGATGATTTCATATTGATTATATGTTGGATGATGTTTTGTATCAAGTTAAATTATGTTACAAAATTGATTTACCTGTATCTTTTCACTTTTTAAAAGACATCTACTAGAAAATGTCAAGATATATCTATAACTTGCGTTATCTTTCTATTGGACATCACTGCTACAGGAAGTTACCAGGAATCAACGATAACCTCTGTTGACAGTTGTTTTGAGTGTTTTAGCCCTAAGTTTCACAAACTGGAGGCATGGTCTCCGAAACCTACTGACTTGGTGAGAAAGCTGATTCCTATAGCATCTTTCAGGAACTCAGATTGACCTGGACTTATTTAGTGCCAACCTTTAGAATCAGTGTGAACAAGAGCCAGCAGTGTGAACAACAGCACACTGCTGCACCTTCACACCATCTGACTTCCTTACTGCCCTACTGTCTCCAAGCCCAGCCACATTCAGCTGGGTCTCATGAGAAAACTCTGAACGCCTGCAGTCAAGTTACATCCCCAAGCAGTTATCACCTATCACGTGCTAGCCCTGAGCAGGGGCTATAGCAGAGTGGGGCTCAGGAATAAAAAGACATGGTGTGTGTGCTCAGGCACTTCAGTCGTGTCCGACTCTTTGCGACGCTATGGGCTGTAGCCCGCCAGGCTCCTGTGTCCGTGGCATTCTCCAGGCAAGAATGCTGGAGGCAAGAATGCTGTGCCATCCTCCAGGGGATATTCCCCACCCAGTTGCATCCGTGCCCTGCAACTTCTGCATTGCAGGCTGATTCTTTATCTCTGAGTCATCTAGGAAGCCCCCAAAGATGTGGACCCACAGGTATATGGCCAACTGATTTCTGACACAAGTGCAAAGGCATTTCAGGAGAAAAAGGAAATTCTCTTCAAGAACTGTTGCTGAAATACCTAGCTATTCATATGTCAGAACAATGGAACTTGGGACTTCCCTGGTGGTCCACTGGCTTAAAATCACCTTGCAGTGCAGGGGACCCAGGTTCCATCCCTGGTCAGGTAACTAAGATCCCTCATGCCATGGGGCAATTAAGCCGTGAGCCGCAACTGGAGAAAGCTCTCACGCCACAGTGGAAAAGCCCACATGACGCAACAAAGATGCCTCGTGCTGCAATTAAGGCAAGACGCAGCCAAATATATAAATAAATAAATATTTAATATACAGTATTTTTTTAAAAAAGAACCTTGATCCATATTTCACATTCCATACAAAAATTAACTCAAAATTGATCCTAGCCCTAAAACTTAAAGCCATAAAACTTTTGAAGTAAACATGGGGGAAAATATTTATAACCTTGAGTTAGGCGAGGTTAACCATTGCTGCAGTTAATTCTCTGCCAAGAATCCTAACAAGTAGACCAGACTGATTCCTTTTAGGATCTGTATTCATAATGTCCCAGCACAGGACCAGCTCCCAGAAGCCTTCCCATCTGTTTCTAGCATCTTCTCCTAGCAGTCTCACCTGTGCTTCCTCTTGCTACCTGCTCTGAGTGCCCTGTGGGGAGCTCTGTTCTCAAGGAATTAGTGCCTGAAAAATGTTTGTGTTGTTTCTCTCAATGGGACCTGCATTTTCATAGATCAGTGGAGCAAAAAGGCTTCATTTCTATGAGGGGACATTTCAGACTCTCCTGAGACCTGAGGGATCTTTCCATCACCTGGGCAGTCACCCTGAGTTCCTCCTCACCTTCTTCAATCACAAGTCAGGAGACCTTTACTCTTCAGTTTTTGGAGCTGCTGGTAGAAGGAAGCTGACATAATCTCTTGTTTCCTTTCAAATTGACCACCCAGCAACGAGCAGGAGGGAGGAAAGGCCTGGAGCTTTTGATGCCTGTTGGGAAGCCAGTCATACTGGCCAGCAAAGTTCTACCGGAGATGGCGAATTGCAGGCTGAGAAATGGGGCGCAAAACTAGCATCCTATTGAGACAGGCTGAGACCTGGGACCTGGACTCTCTGCGGCAGTGCCTTCAAAACAAAGAAAGTGTAAGGGACTAAAAATAACTGCATGTGCAGTTGGGCCAAATTCTGGACAACGAGATACCAAATAACAAAAAGAACTGTTACTTCTGAAGGGCCAGGAGTAAGGTGCTGGGAGCAAAAGCAGAGTGCCCCCTGCACACAACACCCCCCAGGGGGTGGGCAAACCACCTAAGTCACTCTTCCAGCCCGACAACTGCTGGACACCCTCACCCCACAGAAGGAACCAGCTCGTCCCCTCTCCCTGGGGAACAAGCAAGAAAACCTGTTACTTGTATTTGCTCCCTCCTGCTGTGGCAGGAGCCCCAGTAAAGCCTTACCTGAATTTCTTGTCTGACCTCTAGTCCATTTGTATTGGTTGGGGAAGGCCAAAAACCCTGATCAGGGTCACCATGAAGGACACCTCCCAGGGAGACCGTGTCTACCAAAGAATGGCTNAAAACCTGTTACTTGTATTTGCTCCCTCCTGCTGTGGCAGGAGCCCCAGTAAAGCCTTACCTGAATTTCTTGTCTGACCTCTAGTCCATTTGTATTGGTTGGGGAAGGCCAAAAACCCTGATCAGGGTCACCATGAAGGACACCTCCCAGGGAGACCGTGTCTACCAAAGAATGGCTTGGAATCTTCTGGAATGGAATTCTTCTTCCTTCCAAGTAATCACGATGGACCAGGTTAGCTCCCAATGGGGCTGGAGGATGAGCCGGGACCTTGGCTGGGAGCCCCTGGGTTTTGAGATGGCCCATTCAGCCCTCTGGAGTCCGACCCACCCCAGGGCTGGCTGACCCCCAGGTCAGAACCCTGTCAGAGACACAGAACAACAATGTTGTTTCTGGAGTTTTTTTAACTGCTCTTTAATTCTGTGGACAACTTAACACACAGGATCAGGAAATCTCAGTTGGAGGAACAGTAGCTGTATTCTAGCCTGACTACCTCGCTGACACATAAATCTCAGCTCCATCATCCCTGTCTGCTCTTCGCCTGAATGCTCCCAGTGACAGAGCTCTATTTTAAAACAAGCCCTAATTGTTAGAAAGTTCTTCCTTATATGTGCAGCTGTGAAGAAGAATGAGGAAGTTCTCTTTGTACTGATGTGGAAAAATCTCCAAGATATACTATCAAGTGAAAGGAAAGGAAAAAAAGAAAAAACCTAGTGTTGAACAATGTGTACCATATACTAACTTTAGAATTTTTTTGAGATAAACAAAACTGATATTCATATATGCTTATATGTGCATCAAGAAACTCTGAAAGACTATATAAGAAACTTAAAAAATAAAGGTGACTTGGGACTTCCCTGGTGGTCCAGTGGCTGAGACTCTGTTCCAACGCAGGGAGCTCCCTGGTCGATCCCTGGTCAGGGAACTAGATCCCACATGCTATGACGAGAGTTCACATGCTGAAACGAAAAGATCTCACATGCCACAACTAAGACCTGAAGAAGCCAAAAAAATAAATACTTTTTTTTTTTTTTAAAGGTTTAAGTTACTTAAGGGGAAACAGGGAAAAATGAAGCCAAAGATAATGAAAGCTAACATGTATGTGCAATTTACTTACTGCAAGCCAAGAGCTACTCTTAAGTGCTTTACAGGTACCAACCCCTTTCATCATCACTACAATCCTGCATCATTATTCCTATTTGTCAGATGAGGATACTAAGGCTCAGGGATGTTAAGTAACTTCCCTAAGGCCACACAGCTAATCAGCAGCAGGATGGGATACAAATCCAGGCAGCCGGCTTCAGAGCCTCTGCTCTAAGGACCTGCCAAACTGTCCCTCCCAGAGTATAAGGGTGGCAAGGAGATTCTCCCTGTGCTTGTGTTTGTTTTTAAACTTTTTATTAACTTGGTTGGTGGGTCGATTGGTTAATGACTTGGGCTAGTTACTTTTTTAACCACATGAATGTATTACATTGCGCTAAATAAAATTTTCTCTGGTTGCTGTGAGGGAACAATATTATAAGCAGTGGGTCGGGGAAAGTTTGAAAAGAACACAGAGAAAAATGAAACAAAAGTTCTCCCAGAAGCTGAGGGGAAAAAACAACACAATTACTACCCGAAAGTTTTTTGGCTTTTTTGTCCTTGGTTGGTTCTCTGGGCGACTACCAGGTCCTGCTGAAAGTGAAAGTGTTGGTTGCTCAGTCAAGTCCAACTCTTTGGGACCCTATGGACTATGGACCACAAGGTTCCTCTGTCCCCAGGGATTCTCTAAGCAAGAATACTGGAGTGGGTTGCCATTCCCTTCTCCAGGGGATCTTCCTGACCCAGAACTGATTGAACCCAGGTCTCCTGCATTGCAGGCAGATTCTTTACCATTTGAGCCACTAGGTCCTGCTAAATGGATCCTTTTCCAGAGATGGAAAAGGACATTCTTGATTTTCTGCTCTTTCCTAGATGCCCTGGGCTTTCATATCCTTCACCATGCTGGTCCATCTTCCTCCAAATACACTCCAGGATGTCACTGTCCTCTTAAAAACGAGGCCCCAAATAGAACCCAAGTCTCCAGCACTGGTCCAGCCAGTATGACTATCAACTCTCTTGTTTTGAGAACTAAGGCAACCAGTGTTTACACTTGCTATTCAGGAATCCGCATCTCTCCGCTTGCTGTTAACTAAAACACCCAACATCCTTTCCCACCTGCTTCTGCTTGTTCCACTCTCCTCTGTTACTTCCTGGCACAGTTGCTTTGAACTGGTGTCCAGGATGTCAAATCTCTTCCCATTAAATTTTCCCTTGTCAGTCTGTTTGACCCATTGCTCCAGCCTGCCTCAGTTGACTCCTGGCTCAGTTTCCCAAAACAGTCAAGATCCTTCCCAGTCAAGAGATTTCCATTTGGTAGATAAGGAGACTGACACCCAGCAAGGAGACTCAACAAAGAGCTCACAAGTGATCTGTGTGGGTGGGGAGGAATGAATCGAGGGCCTCGACCTCCACGCAGTGCCCTCTCCAGGAGGGTCACAGACCGGTGCCTGTGGAAGACTCCAGCCGGTGGGCCTGGTGACATCCCCTGCCTCCCCGTGTGCAGCTCTAGCGCCTCCCATAGGCACCGGGAGAGAGTGCACCTAGGTACTCCCGTGGCTGAGAGTTGCAGTTAGGACGCGCAGGCAGGCATGTGCGTGGCACATGTTCAAAGTTGGCTGGTGATTATAGCGGCTTAAAACATCATGTTCTAGATTAGCTGCTTGGGGTTTTCTGAAGCTTGTGCCGAAATCGGAGATGCCGTGGGGATGACATCTTCCTTATCTGTGAAGTGCTGTGATGCGGAGCTATTCAACAAGCAATCCCTGGAGACCACAGACCAAGGAACCCGTCCAGGAATTCCAGTCTCGCCCGCCCGCCCGTCCGCCGGCCAGATGTGGAGGTTGACGTGTGTTTCGACGCTCCGCCTGCCTTCTCTCCAAGAGATGGGATCAGACAGCTATTTCTAGGATGAGTCCAGAGAAAAAGGAGGGAGTGCCTACCTAATCCTTGTGCTGGTAGCATGTCCGACTTGGCAAAGTGGGTGGAAAAAGTAAACACAGGGAAATTCCCCAGGATAAACGAGTCCGTGGTCATGAAGAACCGCAGGAAATGGAGTAGGGGAGACAGAGAGAGCTTGATGGGACGGATCCAAGTGCTCCAGGATGATCGTCCATGGGGAAATTCAGGAAAGCACAGGTGGCAATGAGTGAAAAAGCCTTGGAGATGAGGTGACCCCAGTCAGATTCAGAGGCCAGCCCTCTGCAGAGGTCATCGTGGGTTTGTTTGGGGTTTGAGACACACCTCTGTGTCTAGAATCAGGTCTCAGAAGCCTTCAGCAACTTCAGCTTGCCTGGATCAGGTGGAACTTCCAATGAAAGCTTACTAACTTAGACCCCAAGAATGTGGTCTCCCATTCTGATCCTGCCTTACCGGAGGGGTTTTGAACATCATATAACACATGATCACCTCCCTTTCTCCCCTTCAATGGCAACTCTTGGAAAGGTAAGAAGAGAGATGATTAATAATCCCCACTTTGCCTGCCTAACTGATGTCTTATAAATACAGAGACAATAGCATCAGGAAATTCTTCTGTATTACCTCAAGAATGACAGAGAATAAATATAAGACTTTTTTAGCACCATTATGCCGCAACTCATAAAACTGCCTATGGGGATATGTTTTCTGAAGTTCCAAAACACAATTTTTTCTCAACTATGTAACCGTCTTCACCTTATCAAAACACTTAACAGAAAGTCCCCAGGACTCCATCATGGGAAATTAAATCTCTGGAAAAGTAGAAAGGCCTCGAAAATATGCCCTTCTGACCCCAAACAAGGAGCAGGTTAGAGCGAGAAGCTATCTCAAGTATGTTCTGCTGTGAACTGGGTGCAGCTGGCACCTCTTAACGGATAAAACTGGTTCCAAGAATGAGTCATCCTGATTATACCCTTGGGACATCATTCATAAATATCATCTGTCCCCAGAGACTTCCAAAACACGGGAGTCATGGCAAAACACACACACATATATACATGTAAGCAAGGTTTCTAACAATCGGGTCATTGTTCAGTGCAGAGAAACCAGGCACACCCTTTATCTAAGATAAAAACAAAATGCAAAAGCAATCAAATGAAATCTATCTTGCCCAACCTGAAAAACGGCGGTTGGATTAGAACACTGTCTATGACCCATTTTTGTGAGTCTCCTTTCTGGGAACATTTCAGCTAGGAGAACACCTTTCCAGGCCAGCTACCCTCCAACCACCATCAAATGAAGAAGCGTTCCCTGCCATCTGTGCCCAGGTTCCCTTCCGTGACTATCCCCTCCAAATTGGCCCCATCCTCGCTTAAGGAGCCCAACATCTGATTAAACTTTCTTCTTTCCTATAAAATATGTTCTTAGAAAAATAGCTCTCTTTTTTTCATAGGGAGTGAAACTTCACAAATGTTCATTTCAGGCTTTTGGACACCTGAAGTTCCAATACTGTGGCCACCTGATGTGAACAGCTGACTCCTTGGGAAAGATTCTGATGCTAGAAAAGATTGAAGGCAAAAGGAGAAGGGGCCAGCAGAGGATGAGATGGTTAGATGGTATCATCGACTCAGTGGAGATGAATTTGAGCAAACTCTGGGAGATAGTGGAAGACAGAGGAGACTGGTATGCTGCAGTCCCTGGGATTACAAAGAGTCAGACGTGACTTAGCAACTGAACAACAATAACAACAAGCTCTTGGAACCAGGGTGAGAGGAGGAGGAGGGGATGTGTACACCATCCTCTCCAGTTCCTCAAGGAAGAGCCTGCAGTTCATCACTGAGAGAGATACCTCCCACCACCCCTTTCCAGCCTGCACAAAACAGAAAGTCTGGAGAGGACTAGACCTACACAACGGCCGCTTGGCCCCACTGGAGCATCTTAACCCAGCACAAAGCTTCCTGAAGATGCTCTTCCACAGAAGAACTTAAGAAGAGTGAGCAGGCCGCACCACCTAAGGCAAGGCACAGAATGTATTCATCCTTGCTGAGCCTGCTGCCCTGGAATAGAGGTTGGGAGGTTTCAGGCTGTCTCTACCCTCCTGGAGTCCTCCGTAGCACCCAGGAGGCTTCTAGGTGCTCCCCTTGGAGAGACGCACTTACAACTGGGTCCTCACGGCCCCTCCCACTACTCCTCTCTCCACCACACTTAGGAGTTAGGAACTAACTGGAGTCCAGCCCCTCAAGTGCAAACCCGGGGGTGGCCATGACTCCTACAATCACACCCTCCTAGAGTACCAATTTTAAAATAGAAATGACGCCCCTCCCCATGCCTACCCTTTAGAGAGCGTTAGACCATCAGCCTCCCACTAGACACATATCTTCGAATTCACCCACCCAGGAGTTGTCACCCAAATGGAAAGAACTCTAGCATGATTCTGCATGTTCAAAAACTCATGCAAAGGGAGAAACAGAGAGGAGAGTCTCACAGGCCACTTGGGCTGAAAGACATCCCCTTAGAATAAGCAGGTCAAACCACTAGCTTTTTATTTTTTTAAATTTCTTCAATGGTTATAGATCTATTAATTTTTTATTTACTCAGTCAATTTTGTTAATTTATTTTACTAGGAAATTATCCATTTATATTTTCCCTCTAGAAACAGTGTATGGAATAACAGAGTAAGAACTTCTGAAAATCAACTCCTTCATAAAAGCAACAAGAACACTGTCAAAAATGTTAAAATCTTTTTTTTCATAATTTGTAACAATCCAAGGAACATTATGACTTTTAAAATCAACTTTTCCATTTCTGCAAGAAAGGCAGTTGGAATTTTAAAAGAGACTGCATTGAGTCTGCAGATCAATTTAAGAAATATTACAGACTTAACAATATTAAGTTTTACACAAACACAGAATATCTTTCCATTTATTTGAGTCTTCTTTAATTTTCTTCAACAATGTTTTATAGTTTTCAATAGATAAGTCTTACATTTCCTTGTTTAAATTTATTCTTAAGTACTTTCTTCTTTTTGATTCTATTGTAAGTAGAAATATCTTCTTGGATTATTCATGGCTGCTGCTAAGTCACTTCAGTTGTGTCCGACTCTGTGCAGCCCCATAGACGGCAGCCCACCATGCTCCCCCGCCCCTGGGATTCTCCAGGCAAGAACACTGGAGTGGGTTGCCATTTCCTTCTCCAGTGCATGAAAGTGAAAAGTGAAAGTGAAGTTGCTCAGTCGTGTCCGACTCTTAGCGACCTTACGGACTGCAGCCTACCAGGCTCCTCCATCCATGGGATTTTCCAGGCAAGAGTACTGGAGTGGGGTGCCACTGCCTTCTCCAATATTCATGGCTAGTGTTTTAGAAATATAATTAATTCTTCTATATTGATATTTTTCCTGCAATCATGTTAGACTAGTTTGTTAGCTCTGAAAGATTTTCTGTAGATTCCTTAGAACTTTCTATATTTAAGAGCATGTCATCTGCAAATACAGTTACAATTCTTCCTTTCCAACTTGGTTGTCTTTTATTTCTTTTTCTTGCCTAATTGTCCTGGCTAGAACTTCCCATATAACATTGAACAGAAGTGATGAGAACAGACATTCTTGTCTTGTTCCTGACTTTAGGGATAAAGTTTCCAGTCTTTCACCAATAAGATTTATTTTAGCTCTGGGTTTTCCATAGATCCTCTTTATCACTGGTAGAAAGGTAAAATAGTGAAGCTGCTTTGAAACATTCTTTGACAGTCTCTAAAAAATGTAAACACAGAGTGACTATATAACCCAACAACTCTCCTCTTATTTATATACCCCAAATAATGGAAAACTCATGTCTACACAAAAACCTGTATGTGAATGTTCATAGAAGGGTTATTCATAATAGCCAAAAAGTGGAAATATCCCAATGTCCAGTAAATGATGAATGGATAAACAAAATGTGGTATATCCATACAATGTATTATTCATTCATAAAAAGGAGTAAGATAAAGATACAAACTACAGCATGGATGAATCTTTAAAATATGCAAAGTGAAAAAGGCAAACACAAAAGATCACATAGCATATGATTCTATTTATATGAAACATCCAAAAAAGGCAGTCTATAGAGATAGAAATTATATAGTGTTTGCATGGGAACGGGGGAAGGGAATAATAAAGAGTAACTAGTAATGGATATGGAGGTTCTCTCTGGAGTGATGAAATGTTCTGAAATTAGTGGTTAAGAGTTGCAAAACTCTTACAGTTATACTGAAAACCACTGAACTGTACACCTTAAAAGGGCACATTTTATGGAATGTGACATGTATCTCAACAAAGCTGTTATTTAACCAAATTTTCTTCCTAAGCACGTTAGCTGCTTCATGTAAATTTTGATGGTGTTTTTGTTCTCATTTAGTTAAAAATATGTTCTAATTTCCCTTGTGATTTCTCATTTGACCCACAGGTTACTGAGACATGAGTCATTTAATTTTCAAATATTTGGAGGTTATCCATATGTATTTCTGTTGCTAATTTCTAATGTGATTCCACTGTGTTCAGCAAAAATACTTTGTATATTTTAAAGCTTCTAAATTTATTAACAGTTTGCTTTATGACCTAGCATAAAACCTGTCCTGGAGAATGTTCCATGTATGCTTGAAAAGAATGTATTCTGCTGATGTTGAGTGGAATGTTCCATAGATCAAAACAAGTTGGTTGGTAGTGTTGTTCAAGTCTTATATCATTTCCAATTTTCTGTCTAGTTACCTATCAATTATTGACAGTGGGGCATTAAAGCTCCTATATACTTTTGTTGAATTATCTATTTATCCCTTCAATTTCATCAGGTTTTACTTCATAGATTTGGGACTCTGTCCTTAGGTGTGCATAAGTTTATAACTTTTATATCTTCCTGGTAAATTGATCAGTTATCATTATAAGATGTCCCTCCACGTGCCTAATAACATTTTTTTTTTGTCTTAGAATCCATTTTGTTTGACAGTGTAGCTCTCTTACATTTACTTTTTATAAAGTATATCTTTTCCATCCTTTTATTTTCAACCTATTTGTGTCTTTGAATCTAAAGTGCATCTCTTCGTAGAGAGCACATATTTGGACTTTTCATTGAAAACTGCCTTTTGATTGGAGTGGTTTAATCCACTTACCTTTAACGCAATTACTGAAATGCCTGGATTTGTGTCTGTCATGTTCTTGTTTTCAATATGTTTCATGCTCTTTTTAATTTATCTCTTCCTCCTTTACTACATTCTTTTGTGTCAAATAGATATTTTCTAGTATGTTATTTTAAGTCCTTTGTTGGATTTTTAAATTATTCTCTGATTGGTTAGTCTAGGGATTATAGTTTATATCTTAATTTATCATAATTCTCTTCGGATTAACACTAACTCAATTCCAGTACAATATTGAGTTTACTTCAATATAACTCTGTTACATACATAACCCTCCTTTTTGCTATTTTTGACATATATATTATGTCTTTCTGTAAGCCCCAAAATATAGTTTTAGAAATATTGTTTTATGTAATCATATTTTAAATCTGATATGAGAAGAAAAGAGAAAAATATGTAATATAGTCTGTTATATTTACCTATGGACGCTTACTCCTTGGAAGAAAAGTTATGACCAACCTAGATAGCATATTCAAAAGCAAAGATATTACTTTGATGATTAAGGTCTGTCTAGTTAAGGCTATGGTTTTTCCGGTAGTCATGTATGGATGTGAGAGTTGGACTGTGAAGAAGGCTGAGCACCAAAGAATTGANTGAACTGAACAAGGAAATGACCAAGGCAAAAAAAAAAAAAAGAGAGAGAGAGAGATCCATAATAAAGGGCAATTCCCTCCTAAACCCTTCCCTCACTCTTCTCACTGCCATATCCATCTAGAAATGGGTCTCAGAAGAGGGCGGAATGTATAAAGCAGCCAGATTGGCAGCAGGAGGAGTGAAGCTTCTAACAACCCCTCAAACAAACTGACTATAGACTCTGTATGTTCTGAGCTAATACACTGTCCAAGCAGCAGCCCCCAACCTTTTTGACACCAGGGACTAGTTTCGTGGAACACAGTTTTTCCACGGACAGGAGGGGGTGAAGGTTTGGGGATGATTCAAGGGCATTACACTTATTGTGTCCTTTATTTTTAATCTTTTATGCTACTGCTGATCTGATAGAAGGTACCAGTCTGTGGCCTGGCGGTTAGGGACCTCTGCTAAAGCACAGACTCAAATGTACTTTGTATTATGTCAGGCTAAGAGTGCACTGAGTCACTGGCTGAACCTTCGTCTTCTTCCGCCTTGCCCAACTGCTCCCTTCTGCCTGTGATGGTCTGGATGCAGATTTCGCCCCTTCCCTCCCCTTCCCCACCCGACTTGGAGACTCAGGGATTTTATCAGCATGCGTGCAGTAAATCTTGAAGGTCTATCCCCACTTGAACGCAGCATGCTACAGCACACCGGGTTACAAGATGCATAATTAGAACTCATTCGGCTGACAGATTGATGGGGGTGCAGTGGAGGCCAGATAGCAGTAAATTAAGCAGCAAAACACTGCGGACTCTGGAGTAACGTCAACACCAAATTGCATGACTTTCGTAAGGCCTCTTCAAAGTGTATCTGTTTTAGGAGGAGTTTTCTTTTCAAGGTACCTCAGCATAAATACTTTTATCGGGAGGTTTTCCTCCTGGAATTCACCACTCCACTGACTCAACTACTTCAGAATCACCTACTTAATACACACAGTATATCATTATGGCCTATTATGGGATGAATAGTCACATGTATGCATGACAACAATGACTTCTTAGTAGGGCTCAGAAATACTCTACCTGATAAGCTAAAAAAACCAACAACAACATCCAAACAAATAATTTTTTAAGTTCTGATTACCTGATTCTCTGAGAGTCAAACTTTCTTTAACTAGAAGATAGTTAAATTTCAAAGTGTTCTGAGGGATGAAACAAACAAGCCCGAGTGCTACAAGTGTCCTCATTCTACATAGGACCGCTCACCAAGATCTCAGATCAGACAAATTCATGTTTAAGGATACACAGCCGATCTTCACCCCCAGGCCTCCTAATCTTTTTCACTTGTTTCCATCTCTGCTTAGACATCCGCAATGTTGAGAGCATTTTTCTGATCCTGGCTCCTTTCTGTCTATTAATGAGTTGTCCTCCTTATCTGTGTTTCCAAGCTTTCTCTAAATCAGGGATCATCAAGTGTGTGCCCTCACAAAAGAAATTTTTAAGANTCACCACTCCACTGACTCAACTACTTCAGAATCACCTACTTAATACACACAGTATATCATTATGGCCTACTATGGGATGAATAGTCACATGTATGCATGACAACAATGACTTCTTAGCAGGGCTCAGAAATACTCTATCTGACGAGCTAAAAAAACCACCAACAACATCCAAACAAATAATTTTTTAAGTTCTGATTACCTGATTCTCTGAGAGTCAAACTGGGTAAGAAGAAAGTTAAATTTCAAAGTGTTCTGAGGGATGAAACAAACAAGCCCGAGTGCTACAGGTGTCCTCATTCTATATAGGACCGCTCATCAAGATCTCAGATCAGACAAATTCATGTTTAAGGATATACAGCCGATCTTCACCTCCAGGCCTCCTAATCTTTTTCACTTGTTTCCATCTCCGCTTAGACGTCTGCAATGTTGAGAGCATTTTTCTGATCCTGGCTCCTTTCTGTCTATTAATGAGTTGTCCTCCTTGTCNACAAATTCATGTTTAAGGATATACAGCCGATCTTCACCTCCAGGCCTCCTAATCTTTTTCACTTGTTTCCATCTCCGCTTAGACGTCTGCAATGTTGAGAGCATTTTTCTGATCCTGGCTCCTTTCTGTCTATTAATGAGTTGTCCTCCTTGTCTGTGTTTCCAAGCTTTCTCTAAATCAGGGATCATCAAGTGTGTGCCCTCACAAAAGAAATTTTTAAGACTCCTCTTTTCAGATGATATCCACATTTTATCGTCATACACGTAGATAGTTATAAAGGATGTAGGGTTCCCAGGTGGCACAGAGGTAAGGAATCCGCCTGCCAGAGCAGGAGATGCAAGAGACGAGAGTTTGATCCTTGAGTTGCGAAGATCCCCTGGAGGAGGAAATGGGAACCCACTCCAGTATCCTTGCTTGGAAAATCCCATGTATCGAGGAGCCTGGTAGTCTGCAGTCCATGGGGTTGCAAAGAGTTGCACACACACACACACACACACACACACACACACACCCCGTCCGGCAGTGGTTGTTCTTTACTGGTACTTCAGCTCTGTTTCAGCAAACCCTTCCTGCAACAGGTTCAGGTAATCCCATTTATGGAAAAGGTTTGCTTTCAAAAATGCCTGCTCAAATTGTCCCTTTATTTAGGGACCCAGAGGATATTTAGACCCTGGAGTGATGCCCTGGAGTTGGTGAGAGAATGCTTTTTCCTTCAACACAGTCTTCTCTTTGTTGGTTCTTTGTTACTATTGATAACAACGTTTAAGGCTATTGAAACAGCAAAAATATGCATAATAAGGTATTTGCCATTTTCAATATAGCCCCACACCCAGAATCCAAAAGAACATGGACTGTCCTGTACAATAATTTTTTATTGTAAAAGTGTGAGAAGTGCAATCATAAAGGGATAATGTTCTCAGGCTGGTGAGTTTTAGAAAAGATGGAAGTGAAGAAACTCAAAACCCATGCTTTTAAAGCCATGTGCATCTGCACAGCCTCTGGAGAATCCAGGTACCCCCAGGAGGATGCATACTACAGAGTGAAGATGCTGTCCTTGAACAAGCCCACTAGACAAGGGTCATTCTGAGACCAGCAGTGAGAAACACATGAGGTACCCCCGCCTGCCTCTGTTCCTCCAGTGATCGTGAGCAAGACCAAGAGCAAGAGCAACACTCTCCACTCCCTCTTCGATTCATTCAACAAACACCTTCTCTGTATGAGCCACAGTGCTCTGTAGGCACCTTTGGCATTATATCCCAGGGATCCTCTTGCATGACCATTCTCAACCAAATCCGGAGACTCCCATGAATCTTCATTTGTG
The DNA here is from genome assembly GCA_006410615.1 of Neotragus moschatus. Lineage (NCBI taxonomy): Eukaryota > Metazoa > Chordata > Mammalia > Artiodactyla > Bovidae > Neotragus > Neotragus moschatus. The sequence goes on from SJYA01002873.1 coordinate 2,102,254, forward strand.
ATTCAGATCATAATTAAACCAGGGGGAGTGCAGACAGCCACTGGTTACTTGGGAAGAAAAACCTACCTTTGGTATTTCCAGACACTGGAGCCATCTAGAATTCCAGATCCCAAATAAAAATAAAATAAAAGGGGTGGGGGGTGTTGCCTGAGGGAAGAAGTCATATCCTAAACTCATTGTTAAATTGCTGAGAAGTGTGAGTGATGAAAATGGCCAGAAAATACGATCCTTTGGTGGGTTGGGATCTCACTCATGTTTAATTGGGTCTCCTGTGAGGCATTTAAATCTATGGGCAGCTATCAAGGGTGAGAACTCTGCTCCAGTGGCCCCCAAATGATTTCACCTTCACTTTCATTTTAGTGGTGGAGGAAAGCCAGGACATTTGCTAAAATATTTGAACTGTGGGTGTGTGTTTTAAGGCCTGTCTGTGTGTGGCAGTCGCCATGGAGGAAATTCAGAGTTCCATGATTGCTTTCAGCATGTCGCTTACCAAAATCCAGGGCAGCCACCGTGGAGGTCCAGGCACCTTGTACACGTCCTGGATTTCTCAGTTTCCCAACACAGAATTTTTTTTTTTTTTTAAGTATGGCTTAGAAATATATTCCAAAATTTCAAGTATTTCCAAACCTCCTTCAGGCTGAAATCTAGGTGCTTCCAAATAAACAAAAATAGTTTACAAAGCACTCCTTAGGGACTTCCCTGGTGGTCTAGTGGTTAAGAATATGCCTGCCAATGCAGAGGACACGGGTTTGATTCCTGTTCTGGGAAGATCCCACATGCCATGGGGCAACTAAATCCGGGCACTGCAACTACCGAAGCCAGCGCTCTAGAGTCCTCGAGCCACAACAAGAGAAGCCCCCACAGTGAGAAGCCTGGGCACTGCAAGGAAGAGTAGCCCCTGTTCCTTCACCTAGAGAAAGCTGTGCACAGCAATAAAGACCCAGCGCAGCCAAAACGTAACTCATTAATTTTTATAAAGCACTCCCTCGTCTCTTCACTCCAAATCCATTCAAAATAAACAGGAGAGTAAAATGTTTTGTTTTGTTTTTCAGTTCTACCCCATCATTACCAACACGGGAACTAGAGACAGGCGGGAAAAGCGTGGATCAGGAGGCAGGAGACAGGAGGGTTTAGTCTCTGGTTGGTGGAGAGACCAAGGACCCTCTAGACGGAGGTGCTGAACCTCCACGCCACACTCCCTTGCAAAGTGATCTGGGGGAAGTTACTTAAGTCCCCTCTGCCTCAGTCTCCTTATCTGCAGAGCGAGGAGCCTCTGAATGGGTTGGCGAGGGTTCAAGGAGATAGGGTGTCGGGACTGCTTAGCCTGGTACAGGCATGTGCCACGGGCTGGGTCTTGTCTGCTGCTGCTGCCGGTGGCACTAGGCAAGTCACTGAGATTGCTTCTGCCAACGTGGGGAGGGAGAAAAGCACATTTTATGGCTTTACCACGATAAAGTTTTACTGCAAGCTAAATGGATCGAGAAACAGTTTCTCCCTCCATTAAACTGCAAATGTCTTGAGGTCCAGGTCAGAACCTTGCCTCTGAACTCTACTCCAAGCTCCCCAGCATGCCTCCATTGCCCATCAATACCTTATTCAGGGTGGGCAGCCATCTATACACGTTCACGGACTTGAAGGGTCTCTAAGTTTACCCTTGTGAAAAGCAAAGGAGTGAGGCCGTTTCTGTGGGAGTGTTCAAGTGTGTCTGGGAGAGCCTGCGTGAGCGAGCGTAGGTGTGTTTATTAGTGATTTACAGAGGAGCTGGGGGAGGGGCAGTTGCTCCCTCATATGAGCGCTTCTGTACTTACTGAGCCTGTTGTCACTGACCTACTACTAAATTCACAGCTGCATAAATCTCCGGGTCAGTAGATAGAGATGCTGTTATTAAAATTCTAAAATAATAATAAAGAAGCACATTTTAGCTCTCAAACGAATCAGATTTCGACCCTGATCTTCCAAGGATAAGTTCATGTGGGGAGAAGAGATGAATTGCATGTTTTCCATCTTTGCCCTTCCTGGCTTTGATTTATCCAAAACTATCATCTAGACGAGATAGCTTTTTCACTTCAAAACACAACAAAAATCAACCCCTGCTTCTCCACAGGCCCCCGCCCACCTCCCTCTGAATTACACCAAGCGCAGATGAAGCCCTCTGCAACAAGCCTAGGTTTCTAAGACTTTACCTCAGAAACCTGAAGTTAAAAACACGTCTCTGCAGTGGCTGTCCATGTCTGTTTCTTTTTATTTTGAAATAAAAGAAAGATAAAACAAAAACAAAACCCCCAGCGTTTTACCTGGCATGCATTTTGTGATGACTCACTTCAAGAACATTCGATGGGGTGGGGTGGGGGGGGAACCCACTTCACTTTTACCTCTAGGAAATTCCCTTTTCATGGGAATGAGAATCCCGGCTCCCACGCGCTCATATTCTGGGGACTTGAGGAGGTGGCTCCGTCTTCCTGCCCTGGAGCTCCGAGCCTTAGGGCAAGGCAGTGCTTTCTCCGAAACGAGATCATATTTTTCGATCTGAACGGTTTTACGATGGGGGCTTAAGCAACTTCCTACAGTCCCGTNAGCCTCTGAATGGGTTGGCGAGGGTTCAAGGAGATAGGGTGTCGGGACTGCTTAGCCTGGTACAGGCATGTGCCACGGGCTGGGTCTTGTCTGCTGCTGCTGCCGGTGGCACTAGGCAAGTCACTGAGATTGCTTCTGCCAACGTGGGGAGGGAGAAAAGCACATTTTATGGCTTTACCACGATAAAGTTTTACTGCAAGCTAAATGGATCGAGAAACAGTTTCTCCCTCCATTAAACTGCAAATGTCTTGAGGTCCAGGTCAGAACCTTGCCTCTGAACTCTACTCCAAGCTCCCCAGCATGCCTCCATTGCCCATCAATACCTTATTCAGGGTGGGCAGCCATCTATACACGTTCACGGACTTGAAGGGTCTCTAAGTTTACCCTTGTGAAAAGCAAAGGAGTGAGGCCGTTTCTGTGGGAGTGTTCAAGTGTGTCTGGGAGAGCCTGCGTGAGCGAGCGTAGGTGTGTTTATTAGTGATTTACAGAGGAGCTGGGGGAGGGGCAGTTGCTCCCTCATATGAGCGCTTCTGTACTTACTGAGCCTGTTGTCACTGACCTACTACTAAATTCACAGCTGCATAAATCTCCGGGTCAGTAGATAGAGATGCTGTTATTAAAATTCTAAAATAATAATAAAGAAGCACATTTTAGCTCTCAAACGAATCAGATTTCGACCCTGACCTTCCAAGGATAAGTTCATGTGGGGAGAAGAGATGAATTGCATGTTTTCCATCTTTGCCCTTCCTGGCTTTGATTTATCCAAAACTATCATCTAGGGGAGATAGCTTTTTCACTTCAAAACACAACAAAAATCAACCCCTGCTTCTCCACAGGCCCCCGCCCACCTCCCTCTGAATTACACCAAGCGCAGATGAAGCCCTCTGCAACAAGCCTGGGTTTCTAAGACTTTACCTCAAAAACCTGAAGCTAAAAACACGTCTCTGCAGTGGCTGTCCATGTCTATTTCTTTTTATTTTGAAATAAAAGAAAGATAAAACAAAAACAAAACCCCCAGCGTTTTACCTGGCATGCATTTTGTGATGACTCACTTCAAGAACATTCGATGGGGTGGGGTGGGGGGGGAACCCACTTCACTTTTACCTCTAGGAAATTCCCTTTTCATGGGAATGAGAATCCCGGCTCCCACGCGCTCATATTCTGGGGACTTGAGGAGGTGGCTCCGTCTTCCTGCCCTGGAGCTCCGAGCCTTAGGGCAAGGCAGTGCTTTCTCCGAAACGAGATCATATTTTTCGATCTGAACGGTTTTACGATGGGGGCTTAAGCAACTTCCTACAGTCCCGTGGTTGCTCTTAATTTCTTCGACTTGGAGTGAAACCTCTCCGGGGAAGCCGTAAAGAAAATAAAAGAAAGAAAGGAGGAAGAAACTGTTTCTCTCTTCTTTCCTCCCTAAACCCTCCTCGTAAACATCCTACCCCGTGTCGCAAAATGTATGGCGCGCGTTAAGCCTTGGCAGTATTTTGACACGATGCGTGGTCCCTCTCTCCCCCTCTATTCCTTTGAGGTTCATCTTGCAGCCCAGGGCTCTGTTCCTCTGCCAACTTGGTGGGAGTGTTTAGTGACTGGAAGGCTGTGGCCTGCTCTCCCCAGAACTTCACACTTCATTTTTCCATATCCCTGGGAGCAGCAGCAAATATTTCACCAGCCTGGTTTGCCGGCTACCGCCATAAATCAGACTTAGGCCTCAAAAAAATATCCAGGCCTGTCAAGGCATTAAGCTTTTATTTTCTGACTCCATCCAGTGGTAAATGAGAGCCTGTATTTTCCTTTAAAACTGTAAAGGGATTTTTAAGGATTGTCGCTGGATGGTTACCAGCTCCGAAAGATACAATACGGAGTGTAACTGGTTAGGAGAGATTTGAAAAAGTCTTAAGTATGAAAAATGGCTTTTCTGAAAGGTTTTTCAATGAAATGAGAAAGGGGGCTAAAATTTCATAAAGAATTTTTTTCCCTTTTTTTTTTTTTTAGAAAGACCTGAACTATTCACGAGAAAAGCATTAGGAAGAGTTGTGTTCTTGGAGAAATGTGAGTTATATTGGTGAGGCGTGCCTGCCTCCCTCGCCCTGTTCTCCCTCTCTTTCTCTGTGTACACAGATACTTGGGTTGCCTCATTAGGTCAGTTCCTGCCATCATGACGGATGATATGACAGCAAGAACAAACAGACTGGACAGTTTTATGTGCTGTGTATTAATTGCTTCATCACTGAGGCCGGCAAACCAAGTCCTCTTGGAAAACCCTCGGCTTAAAATTTTAAACAAGTTTGCAAGGTGCAGACCTTGCCTCTGAGGTCACTTCTTCGTATCTCCCCCCGTTGAGGAATCCAGTCTCACAGTCCTAATGCCGAGAACTTCCTTGCAGTAGGAAGAGTGATGGAGTTAAATCGGCAGGTATTTGCACCAAAACACCACGTCCAGGAAATCTGAGGGAAGGTGCGAGGCACCAGGCTGAAATCAGGCACTCGGGGCAGAAAAACAACCCCGTGTAGATTTTGTGATGTGTCACATTTCATCGAGGTACGTGTCAATTTTCAGTGGAATAGGGTGAAATGAGAATAAATGTAACATGTCCCCGGCTTCATCCAGGTCATTGCATAGCCTTGCCATCAGGGCTGGCAAGGAGGTGTGAAAAGGCAGAGGAGAAATTACTAAGGAAACAGGGAGCCTCTAGTTACGAGGATTTCAACACTGCATTGAAAACAGCATGAGACGGATCAGGAAGGTAACAGGCCATGTAGACAAAGAGATCTGACTTTTGAATCGGGAACCTGGGCATAAGGTGGATGGGACTGATAAGAATGTCATGGATCCTAGAGGAGGAAATGACAGGTGCGTAACAGTGTCATAGTGGGGAAGACATACCCTGAGCTGACTCTGCATGAATCCCACCCCAAAATAATTCTTGGGCATTCCAAGGTGGGACATTATTTTCCTGGATGCTTTGTATTCTTGAGAGAGTACAGCAGAATCTGAAAGCAAACTATCTGGACCAAAGCACTTTGAGCCATAGTTCAAAGCTCGGTGCCATGCCCACGTGGACCCACTTCTAACATTCCTTCCAGCTGATCCGGCTCCATGTCTTCAAACCCTTTAGCAATACCTGGAGCCCAGCTTCCAGGGGCTAAAGCCGCTGCAGCCACATCCCTCCCCTCCCGCGCCCACTCTGTGGTCTGTGACCACCTTCTATTAGTTCTTTCCATTTGCTGGGCTCTCACTTGCCTCTGGTCCTTTCCCCTCTGAAAACTGCAAAAAGTATATGAAATTTGGACTTCTACGTCCACAAATCAAGTTTTATGGAGACACAGCCGCGTTCATCTGCTCACAGATTGTCTATGGCAGCTTTTACGGTATAAGAGCACAGTTGGGTCGTTGTGACAGAGATCGTGTGACCTGCAAATATTTACATCGGGCTCTTTCCAGAACAAGCCCGCTGCCCTCTGCACCACTTCCCTTGTCAACCACGCACGCCCACGCTGGGCCTGGCCGGCCCCTTCCTCTTCCTCCAAAGCTGCCTGCAGACTAGCCCTCAGGCGGGTGCTTCCCTTCTCAAAAGCTCTGAACAGAGCCTTGCAGAGTGAATATGTCATATGTTGAATTCATTTCTAAATGCTTTTTCACTCAAACTACAAAACTACTACACGAAAAAATTTAAAAGTCATCCAGCGGTCATTAAAAAGAAAAACAAACAAAAAACCCCTACTAAACAACAAGGTCCTACTGTTTACCACAGAGAATTGAACTCAGTATCCTATGATAAACCATAATGGAAAAGAATGTTTTTTAAATGTATGTATACATGTATAACTGAATCACTCTGCTGTAGAGCAGAAATTTACACGTTGTAAATCAACTATACTTCAATAATAAATAAATAAAGGAAAAGTTTTTAGTTAAAATTTAAAAATACCCTACGTGAAAACTGGAATCACATAACCAAAATGTCCATATTAGTTATCCACAAAGGATGATACTTTAAATGAGTTTAACACAGTTTGACTTATCTGCACTTTCTAAATTTTTATAGTTCTAAGTTTCTTAGAACATATATTCTATCATGTTTAAATGTTAATTCTAATGGGACTTTTATAAAAATATATACGGGGCATCTTTTATATGCAAGGCACTGAATTAAGTGCTATGGAAATACTCCATGCCCTCAAGAAAATCTAAAAGCTGGTAGTTTACAAAAAAGGACACGCATAATGATAGTGACAATATGCCAGCTTTGCCTGCTTTGTTTGACTATTCAAAAGAGCAACAATCATTTGCTGAGGAAACTGGTTTGTTATGAGATGACATATACATATCTGTCCCCTTCTGTTTTATCCACCCCCCTGCCAGGGTCCTTCACTTATTTACCAGAAGTCCTTGAGTATGTCTCTATCCTTTTTAAAAATGGAATGTATGTGTTTTCATTTACATTAAAGATATTCTGGTATAGTATCATACTTTAACTTTTACATTCTTTGAAAGAGTTATTAAAAATCCCCCAAAAGGTTTTGGACAATCTTCTGTTAGCTTCATTCCCAAATTTATTGTGGCTTAGCTGGTCTTGTGAAGAGGGTCTCATTTCCCATATTCTTTTCTAGTTGGTCATTGCTGATGGGTCATGCATCTTGAACTGGTAACCGTGCTGGAGACGGGAAAAGTCAGTAAAATGCAAGAGCCTCTGACAGATCACTGGGCCACAAACTACGGAGTTGAGTGTGCACCTGAGGTCTAAGAGCCTGGGGTGGGATGGGGTGGGGCAAGGGCGTCGTCTGTATCTTTGCCACTCATCAGTGTGTCTCATGCTTTTCATAACTGAGACCCCTGGAGGCCTGCTGCGTGCATCTGGCATTTCCTGACACCACATCACCGCCACCCTGACTTTATCCAACCTCACCATCTATACACGCCCACCAAACAACCCATCCTTTCCTTAAAAATCCCCTTCAGAGTTTCACCAAGGCTCTAAGCCCATCTTTTCTGCTATAAATCTGTGGACAAGAAGCAACACTGGGACTTCCCTGGTGGTCCAGTGACTAAGGCCCCACCTTGCAACGCAGGGGACATGGGCTCCATCCCTGGCTGGGGAACTCAAATCCCAAGTGCTACACAGCATCTAAGCCAACGGGCCACAGCTGAAGGTCCCGTGTGCTGAAACCCAAATAAATAAATAAAATAAATACTAAAGAAAAAAAAAAACAGCACTGACATCTTTCCCTTTACACCTCCCAGCTATCCTAGTAGGTCGAATGGCCTCCAGGATCCATCACATCCTATTGGGTAAAGCTTATTGTTCTAGGGAACTCCCACTGGTTCAATTACATCTGAAGGACTCTGGAATGATCTGAGTAACCCCTGAGATTTCAGGTCTTGGCTGGCCCCTCTTACCACTACCACCACCTGGGCTAAATCATTTCATGGGTGGCATAACGACCTAGTTCGCCAAGGGCTTTGCTGAAAACAAGCGCCATTTTGGCAGAAGTCAAAAGAACCGAGCAAACAGATCCTCTTTGTCCACAGTCATGAAATGTGGGGAAGAAGCTTTTGAAAAACTTGCCAAAGGGCTCTAGATAATCAAACCATCCTTAGCTAATGTTTATGCAGGAATAAGCTATGCTACTTCTCACTAGGGCCAGGCCCAACTTTCCCCAGTGAGTTGCCCTCTCTAAGTACGGTTAGTCATCCCAGTTCTTTCAGAAACTAGACGTGGCTCTCAATCACTTGGCTCTCAGCAAATACCAATACTGAGGCCCCACCCCAAAGAAACTACATCAGAATTTCCCCATTTGCTGTGCCAGCGGTATCATGCTGGTCTCTGAGCCCGAGCGGGACCTGTCTGTCTGGAGAGGGTGAGGAGTGGAGTAGAGAGCCTATCCTCTGACCCCACCTCTCTCTAACCACATCTAAGCTAAAACCCACAAAATCAAGTAAACAGGCAAATGAGGGCTGATGCCGTGATTGGAAGGAAGGGGGAGTGGTGGGGTGGGGAGGATGGATGAGGAAGGGAGGCCACGTTTGATTGACAGTCTTCCTCAAGGTCAGAATGGACCTTCCATGGAGGAAATGATCTTAGAGGGTCAGGGGGAAGGACCGTGGCACCAGTGCCCAGGCTGAGGAGAGGACTAAGCCTCGGCTGAATCCAGACCATCCCCAGGAGTTCCTGCCCACCCTCCCTGCAGACCCAGGCTGCCCCCTGGCTCCTCTGTGTGGCTCCTTATACACACACATGCACACACCCACACACACACACACACACACACACTCACACTCACTTCATCACCGCCTGTGCTTCTTGGGTGTTCCATCTGCCTCTGGCTGCCATGTGAGGGAATTCACTTCCTAAAATGCCACAGCCTCGGCGAGCTGGCCGTTTAGGGAATAGCCAGGAGAGTTGGCCACCTGGCTCAGGAGGCTGTGTCTCCACCAACCAGAGGTGCCAAGACTCATTCTGGAGGCCCCTGGGGTTGGACGGTTTGCTCACCAGAGGTGTTTCCAAAAAGGAGATCAGCTTTCCCAGGCCTTCACGGATACTTTCACCAAAGTTACAGAGACAGGAAGAACTCTGCTTCCATCTCTGTTTTCCTGCCTAAAGGACCTCTCTTTCCCAGCCAAGGTAGTCTTTGCTTCATCTCCATAACAATAAATACCTTCAATCACATGCTAGCTAGTACCCAGGGCAGAGTGCTGAGTGCTTTCTGGGTGTACTCTTCTGTAACATTCCATGCCGAGATGAAGAAACGGGGGCCCAAGGAAATCAGGCAGTTTACGTCACATCTCATGGCCAGTAACTGGCAGAGGACGATCAGAACTTAGGCCTGTCTGAAACCAAAGCCAGAGAACCATCACATCAAGCTGAGCATTTTGTAGGCCAGGGACCCAAGTCGTCAGTAAAGTCAGAGGTGGTGCTCAAAGAGCCCAACCATCTTCCACCAAATTCACCAGAATTCAGAGCCACTTGGTGGCTCCAGAGAGAAACAGTATAAGCTTGAGTTGGAAGCACCTGCAGGCTTTGGAGTCAAACACTCACTTAACTATTCAAACCTCAACTTCCTCATCTGTAAACTAGGACAACAGTACCTACTTCATAGGGTTGTTGCAGAAATAAAATAATACAGCCCAGGGGAAATGTTACTACAGGGTCAAGCGCCAAGTAAGAGCTCCATAATGTAGCCATTCTATTGTCAATGGTATTGACAATGTCAATCATTAATGACTAATAATGACTAATCAATAATGTCAATCATTATTAGAAATATAATAAGCACCAAACATTTTCTCACACATTCAGTGAATATTTATAGAGGGTCCTACATCAGTCACTGAGATAGTGTGTAAAAAAAAAAAAGCTCATTCTCTCCCTAGTGGGAAAGTCCACTCTGCAAAGCAAGTCACCATGGGAAGGCTACCTGCAAGTTGTGGATCATCAGAGAATGATGGCAGGTGTATTCAAGTTATGACACCTTGAAGTGGCCCCTTCCCTACAAGCATCTTTGGAGCCAGGCTTCAGGATGGCCTGTCACATGGAGGAGAATTGGGGAGAGAAAGAATTAAGCTTTACGGAGCACTTCCTGGGTGTCAGGCACAAGGCTGTTTGCTTTCATGCAAGGCATTTTCTCCCTATAACTCAGGATGCAGGAAATGCTTGTAGGCAGGACCTGAAATGCTCCGGGTGTCATGAAGTCAGAGCATTAAATAACATTGACTCACAGTACCGGAGAAGAAATAACACCCTGGTGACCAATCACTTAGACTCCCACTGTGTCTGCAGCCCAAACTAGCTGTGTGCTTTGAGCGAGTGATTTATTCTGTCTCAGGCTGAGTGCCTTTAGCTGGACAAGGGATGGAAATAATAGGACTAGCTGTCTCATAGGATGGTGAAATCCATGTAAAAAGAGGCTGAACGAAAACAAATATATATCAAATCATAGATGTGGAATCTAAAAAAATGGTATGGATGACCTGCAAAGGAGAAGCAGAGACACGGATGTAGAGAAAAAGTATATGACTACCAAGCGGGAAAGGGAGGATGGGATGAATTGGGACTGGAATTGACATATACATACTGCGTGCGTGAATGCTAAGTCGCTTCAGTCATGTCAGACTCTGCAACTCTGTGGGCTGTAGCTTTCCCGGATCCTCCGTCCCTGGGATTCTCCAGGCAAGAACACTGGTGTGAGTTGCGATGCCCCCTGCCAGGGGATCTTTCCGACCCAGGGATAGAATGCACCTCTCTCCTGAATTGGCAGGCGTGTTCTTCACCACTAGCCCTACCCAGGGAAGCCCTATATATACACGACTGCGTATGAAATAGGTGACTAATAAGAACCTACTATATAGCGCAGGGAGCTCGACTCAGTGCTCTGTGGTGCCCTAAATGGGAAGGAAATCTGAAACAGAGGAGATAGAATATGTGTATGTGTGGCTGATTCACTTTACAGAAACTAACACAGCGATGTGAAGCAAGTGAAAAGTGAAGTCGCTGAGTCGTGTCCGACTCTGCGATCCCATGGACTGTAGTCTACCAGGCTTCTCTGTCCATGGGATTTTCCAGGCAAGAGTACTGGAGTGGGGTGCCATTGCCTTCTCCAGGGGATCTTCCTGATCCAGGGATCAAACCCAGGTCTCCTCCACTGCAGCAGACATTTTACCCTCTGAGCCACCAGGGAAGCCCAATGTGAAGCAACTGTACTCCAGTTTTTTTAAAAATCTACAAACAAAATGAAAAGGAGGAGAGGATCGACAAGGGAGTGGGAGGGCTCAACAAACAATCCATTTCTGTTGTCTTCTGTCAATTTTCTTTAATGGACCAAATCGAGTATCTTAGTTGTCTATGCTGCTAAGTTTATCTGACCTCTAACAAAAAGAGAGCAAACCTCAGGCTCAGAGTTCCACAGACAATAGTATCTAACAAGGACTTAACAACCTCACTTTTTTTTTTTCATTGTGGTGTGTGTTATATGAAAGAAAGAGTAACTTCTAATTGTTTTGAGTGATACTGGTTTTTCATTTTTGCTAGTCACAGAAAGCTCCCTTTTAAAATAAACATCTTTTAATTTAAAAAGAAATCAACTTAAATGCAAACATTAACAAAATAAAAAGACAGGTGTGTGCTAAGTCACTTAAGTCACATCTGACTCTTGGTGATCCTATGGAACTGTAGCCTGCCAGGCTCCTCTTGTCCAGGCAAGAACACTAGAGTGGGTTGCCAGGCCCTCCTCCAGGAGATCTTCCCCACCCAGGGACTGAACTCACATCTCGAGTATCCTGCATTGGCAGGCGGGTTTTTTACCACTAGCACAACCTGGGAAGCCCTAAAAGACAGATAGTAAGTGGATATGACCAACATCTTGACTGTGACATTTGAATGATGGAAGTTTGGGAAACAAGGACAGAGAAGCACGCATGTGACAACTTCAAATCTCCAGTTAGAGACGAGAGCCCAGAAGCTTAAGAGCCAGCGAGCCAGGCTGAAGCTTGAAGTGTGTGTGTGTTGGGGGGGGGGGTGGTATTTTGCCTCCCTTGGGTTCCTTAGTATGCACTACCAACAGACATATGTCTTTGCTTTACAGATACCCATTTTCAGACCCCAGAGAGACCACTGCCCATCAGACATCCCCTTCTTCTAAGAGCTCATGTACCATGGCTGTGGTTTCTTTCCCTGGGGTTTCCTCCGAGGCTGGGGGATACAGCCTTGTCCCCTTGGCAGGATCAAGCTGGTTTTCAAGTCTTCTTAGAAGCACAACTATAAGGTGACTCTAGGTGGGGCCTACTTCTGCACGTGGCTCACCCCACTCACAGGCCACTGGGTTCAACTATTAATACTTCCTTCCTTAGATGGCAAGAGCTGCTCCAATCCTACACATGAGCATCTCATAAAACAGGAGTGACCAAAGCCCTGTGAGGGACTGTGTCTACTGTGGCTCTTATTTCTGTTTCTCCCTTAAGAGAAAGGGGGCCACCGGGTAGACATCACCCAGTAAACAGTGTTCTTTGGCGAAGCTGTGATGGTGGGTCTTAGAAGCCAGTGAACTAGAGAGTCCAGAGGATGTAGGTTGAGAGAGATGAGAATCATCATATTTGAGATGTCGGCGTTCCCCCAAACCACAGTTCCATAACTCTGCTTCACACACAAGGGGAGTGAGGCTGAGAGGTTACTGGACCTGCCCAAGGTCACATGCCTCCCAGTCAGAAAAACGGCCATGTGTCCCTGTGGGCTTCTGAACCCAGTTTGACCCTGGGCCTCATTAAAAATTCTTGCCATGTCTTCTTTCTTCAATGGATAATTTAAAATAGAAATAATAATAAATATAACACCTCGTTGTATATGTGTAGCACCTTTCTTCCAATAAATGGTGTTCTTTCAGCTTGCCCACCCGTGCTGCAGGGAGCGGAAGAGCTTCCACTGTGGACTCTGACATTGGTTATTGACTGAACCTCACCTCCAGCCCACACACATACCCCTATCAAAGGTACAGCTCACAGGACAGGGCTCGAGTCCTACAGGAAGATATGTGATTCACTACTTCGGGGTGCTGTTTTTAAAAAAAGCTCTCACACATCATATACGTGAGAATTATATTTAAAAAGCTAATGTTGTAACCGCTTTTAAAATTACTTATTTTTCTCCTAGTTCTTTGATTCTCCAAGGAATGACAGGCCCTTTTGTGTTTTCAGTAGTTGTTGTTGTACTAGCAGTAAGATAGCAGCAACTACCACCATTTGTTAAATGTAATAAATGTAAGAGTGATTATCGTCATTTATTAAACTTCAACATTGGAGGCATTTATATCCAGTATCTTATATAATCATCACAAAAATCTTAATGATACAGGTATTATGCCACTTTTTGAATGAAACAAACTAAAGCTCAGAGAAGTCATCTGCCCAACACAGAAAAGGTAAATTCTTCTATTTTTTTTTTTAATTTGGCTGCACCAGTCTTAGTTTCAGCGTGCACGCTCTTTTACTAACAACCTGCAGGATCTTTAGTGGTGGCGTATGAACTCTTGGGGCATGAGGGATCTAGTTCCCCAACCAGGGATCGAACCCAGGCCACCAGCATTGGGAGTGTGGAGTTTTAGTCACTGGACCACCAGGCAAGTCCCAAGCCTTCTATTTTTGACAGTAAGGTCAACCAGATTTCGCAGAGAATTCCTAAGAGTACTAGGTAAAATATAAATTCTTTATTTTCAGTGCATGACAGATTTGGCTAGAAAGTGAAATAATTCTTTGTTTCCCAGAAATGACCAGTAAGCCAAAATGCAACAGCATCAACGGATGCTGGAGTCAGCATTTCCCACACTTCAGGAACAAATTCTAAAGCCCAGGCAGAGTGAACGATCAGAACAGAGACCAAAAATATTGCAGGGAACGCTCTCAGTGAGTGAACCAGAGAAACCCAAATCCCACAGAACAGGAAGGTGGAGATCGTGACCGCTTGGCCTCAGCTCTGAGTGGAGCAGAAAAAGAAAAAGATCCTCCTTCCCTGTTTCTAATCACAGGCCTGGACTTTCATGAATTTTTGGCCTGAATATACACAACCATTGCAGGTGGAAGAAAACTCTGAAATGTTAGTTTCAACTGGTTCTAACTTGGTGATATCCTCAGGCACCGGACAGCAGCAAATTCCAGTTTTCACTGGAAGAAAAATGCTCCTTAAATGGGGCCTCAATGAATCCTTACACATCAAGTTACAAGGAGAAGGAACTCTTTCTTTTAAAAAATCACTAAACACACAAGGAAATAAGCCAAACTAAGTGAGAGTCAGCTGGAGAAAGAAAGTCTACAATCAGATCTTCAGAGACCACAGAAACTGGGACTAAACAAACATAGACTATAAAATTAGTATGCGAACAGGTTCAGAAATACAGAGAGACATTGATATAGCAAAGGAAAACAGAGACTATCGTAACTGGCCAGATTTGATAAAAGATCAGACAGAAATTCTAGAAATGAAAAATGTGATCAATAAAATATGGGAAATACGAAAGTGTGAGAATATTCTATAGGAAACAATAAAGACAATGAAGAAAAGCAATATTGAAAGAGATAATGCCTGAGAATGCTCCAGATTTAATGGAAAGGTGCCAGTGCATGGATTAAGAAAGCCCAGAGAACCCTGAGCAGGATAAATAAAAAGAAATCCATTCCTGGACATATCGCACTGAACCTACACAACGGTGAAAACAAACAGAAGATTTTAAAGCAATCAGAGAGAGAAAGCTGATAATCTGGGAAAGAATGCCATGTTGACAGCTGAATTCTCAAGAACAGCTGGGAAAAGTAGATGTATTAATATCAACCAACTAGTATCCAGTAATCAACAAATTAGAATTCTGAACGACGAAAGCTATTTTCCCAAATGGCACCCCACTCCAGTACTCTTGCCTGGAGAATCCCATGGATGGAGGAGCCTGGAGGGCTGAAGTCCATGGGGTCGCGAAGAGTCGGACACGACTGAGCAACTTCACTTTCACTTTTCACTTTCATGCATTGGAAAAGGAAATGGCAACCCACTCCAGTATTCTTGCCTGGAGAATCCCAGGGGCGCAGGAGCCTGGTGGGCTGCAGAAAGCCCAGAGCCGGACATGACTGAAGCAATTAAGCAGTAGCAGCAACAGGGTAGGGGCAAAATTTTTTCAAAGTATCACAAACTGAAAGAATTTACCAGAACACTCTCATTGTAGGAACTTCTAAAAGACATACATTTTAGAAAGAAGGAAAATGATCCTAGAATGAGGGTCTAAAATGCAAACAGTTTAGTGAGCAAAGGAAAGGGTTGAAATGTGGCTAAACCTAAATAAATATTGATGGTATACAAGAGCAATAATGTATAAGTTAAGGGTTTTTTTAAATTAAAAGAAAATTAAAATCCTGGACAACCGCATGTAACATTTGGAAGAGAGCAATTAGACCTCAAGAGTTCTTTGCTTCTTTTACCTTTTGGAAAGAGCTTAAAGATATTAATTTTCAACTTATTATGTTAAATATACATATTGAAATGTCTAGGGTAACCTAGACATACTTTAACCTAGCATAAAAGAACTGGAAATGATTTTGGGGGTGAATGAAACCAATCAATTCAAAACAAGGAAGCAAAGGAGGGAAAAGAAAAAGGAATACAGGAAAATCAGAATAAATATTACCAGAAAGTGCAACATAAGATGGTAGAAATGAATACAAAGAATTCAGTTATTGCAAATGATTTAAATAGGTTAGACTCTAATTGAAAGACAAAACCTGTTAGACTAGAGACTAACATGGAGGAAGAAGTTGGTCCAAGTGGAGGAAGGGTAGAAATAAGATTAAGAAGGTGATGGAGAGCAGCACCATGTCACACAGTGATGTAAAAGCTTAGCACATGACCTTGATTCAACAGGGCTCGCTAGTGTGAAGCAGGGGCCAGAAGACTGTTGTTTTCATTGTAAAATTTCTTCTATTGTTATTTAAATAATTTTTGTTTTTATATGCATGCATTATATTGATAAATATTTTAAAGTTATAAAAGATGAAAAGAAAGAATCTCAAAAGATCCATCCTTTGGTTTGATGATAGACGGAAAGATAGATGATAATAGGTAGATATGAGGTATTTTTCTTGATACACCTCAATATTATTTGAATTTGGGACAGTGTTATTTTTGTGATTTAAAAAAAACCCTCAAAAATAGGTAATGCGATACTGTAGAATTTTGAGTCAGGGGCACTTGAGAATGAGATATTATTATTCAGGAAGCAGACCGCAAGATGGATTGAGAGGTCAGAAGACAAAGCCTAGACTCAGAGAAACAAATTGCAACAACTAAAATGATTGTCTGGATTAATGAGATAAACGTGGGATGGAAGGGAAGGAAAAATCTGAAAGGAAAGAAATGATGGTGTTCATTGACTCTTCTTGTTTCTGCAGGCCAGGGGTAGTCAGAGCAATTGAGTTCCTGAAGATGAAGGAAGAGGCAAAATTTACTTAATGAGTGATGATAACAGTACTTGTTCTAGTCTGCCCTTGCAGGAGTCACTTCTACCCTAAGCCAGCTGCAGAGACTCTCTATTTGGACACTCTGGAGTGTTCGTAACAATCCCCAGTTATATTGTAACCCCCTGCTTGGTATCTTTCCTGGAAATAATTTGGCATAGCAGAGGACCAAACACTGCTGTAAGCCTTCAGCACCTCCAAAATACAAGCCAATTTGAGTATAATGGGGAAAAAAGATCCTCATTTGCTATTCTTCTAAAACCTCCCCTACTCCCAGTCCACAGCCCTGGAGGATCTGGAAGGATCTTGGAATTTCAGCTACATTATAAAAAAGAGAGGGCAGTGCCTCAACCATGTTATGGGTCCTGGCATAGGACGGGCAGGCCCACACTCTGTGCCCAAGCCAGGTTCTTCCTGGAGCCACCTTACCCAGTGATTGGACAGGAGACTCTGAACGCCCAAAGGCAGGGAGCCAATTACCCGAAAGTACCTTTATCATGACTTTTGGTGCCTCCAGAACAGTATCCATTTCCCAGAACAGTATCTGGCCATTTCCCAGACCCTCTAGAACGTCACTTGTGTGAGCTGAGCAAGCCACTGACTGTCTCTGAGCCCTGGTTTCCCCATCTGTAAATGGGCATGGCAGTAACGGATGTCTAAAGCTTTGTTATAAGGGTTCAAGGGATCAGTGACATAGAAATCAGAAGGCTTGGCCAAAGTACTAACTTGATACTTATTTTTTACTTATGTTTTTAAAGAGTCCTATTACTTTTTAAAATGTATTTTTAAATTATTTTCAATTGCAGGATAATTGCTTTACAATGTACTATTGGTTTCTGCTGTACAACAGTGTGAATCAGTCAGAAACACACGTATTTCCTCTCCCTTTTAAGCCTCCCTTCCACCCCCCATCCCATTCCTCTGGATCATCACAGAGCCCCGAGCTGAGCTCCCTGTGCTATACAGCTTCCCAATAGCTGTCTGTTTTACACACGGTTGTATATAAATATGTCAAAGCTACTCTCTCAATTTGTCCCATTCTCTTCTTCCCTCACTATGTTCACAAATCTGTTCTCTACATCGGTGTCTCTATTTCTCTCCTGCAAATAGGTTTATCTATACCATTTTTCTACATTCCAGATATATACATTAATATACAATATTTTTCTCTTTCAGACTTATTTCACTCTGTGTAACAGAGAGAGAGCCCTTCTATTTCTGAAGACGTGCCAGTAGAAATATCAAGGCAAGAAGAGACGGGAAAAATAGAGAAAGGGTAAAATCAATGGAACTGAATAACAGAAATGAAAGAGATGGAGTCTTTCATAATAACGCCTCGGTTATTATGGAAAGTGTGTTATCAGTGATCAAAATAAAGATGTCAGGAGGGGAAGTCTTGTCTCTGCAATGAGATCGTAGGAAGTTTGAGACAGGAAACTGCTGCTTCATCACGGTATTGAGCTCAGTTTGAACATTATTTTAGTTCTAAAGAACTCAAAGTATCTTTTGAGTAAATAAAGAATAGGAGTGAATGAATGAGAAGGAAAAGGCTGCAGAGGGAGGGAAGGAAAGAGAGCAAATTGTAACACAAGGCAAGTGCCCTCTCCTAAGGCTGAGATAGCAGCTGTCTCATGCTGAGGAGGGAGAAGGCAATGGCAGCCCACTCCAGTCCTCTTGCCTGGAGAATCCCATGGACAGAGGAGCCTGGTGGGCTGCAGTCCATGGGGTCGCAGAGAGTCGGACACGACTGAGCAACTTCACTTTCACTTTTTACTTTCATGCATTGAAGAAGGAAACGGCAACCCACTCCAGTGTTCTTGCCTGGAGAATCCCAGGGACGGGGGAGCCTGGTGGGCTGCCATCTATGGGGTCGCATGGGGTTGCACAGAGTCAGACACGACTGAAGCGACTTAGCAGCAGCAGCACCAGCAGCAGCAGCATGCCAAGGAGGGTGCTACCATGTTATCTATTCCAAAATAAGATGGGATTGTGAACCTTGAGGTCATTTGGACATGATTTTTTAGTTAATTAATTAAATAATTTGGCTGTACCAGGTCTTAGTTGTGGCATACAGGAGCTTCAGTTGCAGCATGTGGGATGTAGTTCCCTAACCGGGGATCAAACCAGGCCCCCTGCATTGGGAGCATGGAGTCTTATCCACTGGACCACCAGGGAAGTCCTCCATTTGGACATTATTATGCAGAATCTTCCAAGAAGCTAGCACTGGCCCTGTGCATCGTTCTCTCTTCCCTCATAGCATCTCCAGAGGTCTGAGCCCTAAGAAATGACCCAAGGGTGCCGTCCAAGAAGCATAGTCATCACTGGCCTTGCTGGTCACAGGTAGCCCACCGCACTGCTCCAGACCTAGCTCCCACCACAAAACCAGTCTGTCCCAGAGGGATCAGCCACCGCCCATCCTGGCTGGTAAGTAAAGTGGTTTCACACCACCTCGTGCATGGAGTCAGAACACGGAAGGAGATTTTTTTTCTCCTGCAGACGGCTTGTTCTTCTGATAAACTACAGTCTGATTTTATTAATGCCAATGCTGGAGTGTATTTTCTCATGATTAAGCATCTTTTCCTCCGCCTCTTTAGACTTTTGCTATAAATAGGAGCTTCTTTGTTCTGTCTCCTCTGGGCAATAATTGGAAACATAAAGCTGTGGGGGGAGCGGAGACACCCTCATGTCTTTCCGAGCCTCTTGATTGTTTCTCCACAAGCAGGCAGTCGTGCAAACAAACAGGCCGCTTTGTTTGTGTTTTCTCCGAAGTCACAATTTCTTCCACAAAATGTTTACACATTCCAGCATCTTGAGGACTTGAGGACCAAGATTGATGGCATAATATTCGTTTGAACATGTGCACTTAATGTGCTTGGTTAATTAGGGTAATTAGTAGTCTTTTCATTCCAAGGCCGTTGTTGAAAATAAATTGGGGCTGTTATTTCTTTTAACGAACCAACTGAAGAATTTTTATTTTGAAAATGAATCAGGACTGGCAGACATGAAGTTCAGCTCTGCAACAGAGGAGGAATGGACAAGGATGCCGGGGGTCTGGGGGGGTCTTTGAGGGAGAGTTCCCAGGTTCACTTAGGCCCTCCAGATTCCCATCTATCAGGAATTACAGTTCCCAGAGTGATATGACTTTGCACCCAAACCAGGACACTTTTGAGAATGAAATGGGGCCCCATTGCTGATTTCAACAGGACCACAGCCCTAAACAGTCCTGGGTAAGCCAGGACTATGGGCCCCCTACCCCACATATGTATAGCTCTTTACACAGGACATTCACTATTTGACCTCATCTGCTCTCACTGGGAGGGAAGGGTTGTTCCCATTTAACAGATGAAACAACTGAGGCTGCAAAGTTAAACGACTTGCCCCTGGTAGGGGAAGAAACCACGCTCAACTGAGCTCTTCCTCAGAGCCGTATTCTTCGTTCACCACTCTGACCCACATTGCTTTTGGCAAGTCAGGAACGGCCACCATGTGGGTGGGGTGAGTGGTAGCATGTGAACGTGTGTGGCGGAACTGGAAGATGGATGGGAAGGTGGTGGAAAGAAGAGCCACATTAAGGAGCTGGCAGGAGGCTCCGGCCAGGAAGACTGGCGGACAACAGGCTGGGCTTCTGAAAGAGGCTGACTTTCTCCAGGAGCCTCAGAGATGGCTCTGGGGCTCCAGCCCCGCATCCCACCCCTCGGACATGGGTGAGGCTCAGACGAACTCCAGGGCTCCTAGGTGGCCAAGGGAGCTCTAAAGCAATGGCTGTTGTGTAAGAATTTTCCAGGAGATCCTCTTTGGCCAACTCTTGGCCAAGAGGGCTGGCCACATGCAGCTGTGGGCTGTTGCATTGACTGTATGTCACCCTCCTCGGTGACTCATCAGACAGGCAGACCTGCTTCTGTCACGTCACCGTGTTTCTCTCCACCTCCTGTCTCTCCTGCTGCCCTCATCCTTCCCACTTGGCGAAGGCAAACATCCTCTGCTCAGCTTAACTAATTCCCTCTGATATCAGCATTTCTATCTTTACAATTTGGCGTCCCTGTGAAGTTTCCCTTTGTACATTTCCCCGTTCCTGTATTCCCATCATTCAGGTATCATCACTCAATAACCATTCGACAGCAGTAATGCTTTGCATATGGAAAGAATTGGTTTTTTATTGATGGCAAATGTTGTGATGAACTTTCATGCCCACTTGGAGCCAGAGGAGCTTTTTATTGGGTGAACCGCACTAAGATGTGATTCCAAGAAATGCCTTTGGAGTGTGTGGACTGAGATGTACTTTTGGGAATGAGTCTTGTGGCTGGGGATGGGGGAGGGAGGGCAGCCTTTTCCTTTATTAAACTCTCATCAATCAAAATGTATAATAACAACATTATTAATAACCCCATAGTTGCATTGTGCTTGGTATTTTTTTCAAGCACTTCTTTTGAATGTTATTACTTCCATGTTACAAGTTAAGCAACATTGTAACAGGATTGACTGGTCAGGTGAGCAAGGAGTTAGCTGATAAGCAGGTCCCTGTCCCATGAGAAAGATACTTTTTAGCAGGTATGAAAATCCATCATTGGGCGCCTCTGAAGATCAGAAGTCCCTTCCAAGTTAAACTCTTCCCGAGATCCCCTTTGCCTGGTCAAAATATAAGATGAAGGCCACCACGCCCAGGCATAGTGCCCATCTCAAGGCTTCCTTTGATGCAGTTTAGCGTCCTGACACCTAACCCAGCTGCAGTGGGAAACCAAGGCTTATTTAGCAACATACGCCAATGGCATGTGGTGTGGTCAACAGAATATGAATGTCATGTACTGTTCCCAAACCCGTGCCATTCTCCACTGGGACTAACAAGAGAATGGTAAGCACCAGATGATGGTGGTGCAGATACTGGTGTATTCCATCCACACGAGCTAGTTGTCCGATTTGAACGCCAACCCACCACTGCACTATTCAGAAGCCATCCTTCGCACTGGCCTTGGTTAAATAAGGGAATGAGGGGACTCTACAGGAACTTGGAAGCCATCTGGGGCTACCACTATCACCATTTTATTAATAAGGAAGCTGTTGATAGAGCCTAAAGATTGAGGAGGAACTTGCCACAGTTAGTATGGCAAGCCAGGGCGGAGTGGTACCAAGGACCAGTGGAGAATGTGGCTCTTCCCTCAGCCTCCCATATAGAACCAGAGACTCTCCTGACTCACTCTTTCTGCTTTTCTTCTCCTTTCTTAGCCCATGGCTCCCCACTACTGCTGGTCTGCAGTTGGTGCTCAGGGACTCACCAGTTGATCTGAGTTAAGAGGAGGGTATCCTTCTACACGCATGGTTTCCCCATGCCCCGCCCCCTATCCGCATCATTTCCAGATCTTTCATTACAAGAGAGCAAAACTCCCTGATCAGCAGGTTGTACTGGAAGCACTTGGAGGTGATGTGAAGCAGCCAGATGCTGAAACTCAATGGGGTGCACGGTTAGCATCCAGCCGCCATGCCTGGAAGGGTGCCCTTGGGGATCTGTCCTAAGAGGTGGTCCCAGACCGGACGGATCATGCAGGAATGCTCTGAGAGGAAAGGTGCTTTTGTTTCTAGCACCTGCTTCCATCATTCGTGGGTGTCCCTCAGCAGGTCCTCAGCCTCGCTGCTGGTCTGAGGAATGGCTCATAATGGAACATCCGGACTCCATGGGGCTCAGATCTTGTGTCCTTTCAGACCTGACCCTCCCTGGCTCATGCTTCAAGGGATGTTTTCCTGACTACCCTCTTGGCTTTCTTTAGTTCTTCGTCTGCTCTTTCTGTTTGGCTTGGCTTATGAAATGTCACTTTTCATTCTAAGCCAACAAGCTGCTCCTGCAGCAAGTCTGTTTCAGTCTCAGAGCACTGAGGAGGGGGCCCAAATCACAGTTGGCGTCTCTAGACTCTCAGGTTGCAGGAAGCCCATCCAGTGCACCCCAGCTGGTACACCCAGTATCCTAGCGCATACCTGTGCCACATGTAGGGCTCTTCATTCACACTTTGCTTGGAAAACAAAGCAATTTATGGAGACTTTTCCTCTTCAGTTTCTTCTCAAAAACTAGCCATCTAATGGTGCTACCACCACCACCGAGTTAAGGGGGAAACCAAGGCCACCAGCCAGAGCAGGGGTGACCAGTGAGACCCTGACTTCACTCCTGTTATGGTCTCTCTGCCCAGTTCCATCTCATCCTCTGTCCTCATAGCATCTGTTGGGCCTTCCTCAATCCACCTTTTCCAGTCTTTTTCCTCTTGGGTTCCTGGTTGAAGATAACTTAGGGGTTGCTTCCTCAGACACCCATGGCTGTTGCTCTTTACATTGAGGTTATCAAGAATGAAGCACCGATTCTGGGCCAAACGCCATGCTAGACACGTTGCATACCTTGTGTACATTATCTCCTGAAATCTGTACCATGATCTTACACAGGACACGCGGGAACTAAACTCAAAGAGGGTAACCATTACCCAAAGTCCAGGCCAGATTTAAATCATAGCTTCCTGGGACCTCCCTGGTGGTCCAGTGCTTAAGAATCTCCCTGCCGATGGTTTGATCCCTGGTCTGGGAACTAAGATCCCACATGCCTCAGGACAAAAAAGCCCATGTGCCACAACTATTGAGCCCATGCTTTAGGGCCCAGTAAAGTAAATGCTTTGCAGCAAGAGAAGCTATCACAAGGAGAAGCCCCTGTGCTACCACTAAAGAGCTGCCCCCGCTTGCCACAGCTAGAGAAAGCCCGTGTGCAGCAATGAAGAGCTTCATATTTAGCTAATTCTCATCACATTGCTGAAGGTGACAACCAGGACTCTCCTTTCAGGAACTCAGCCTAGTGTCTATGTATAATGGCGACCTGCACACACATTCCAGTGAACAGATGCCACATGGGGTGGGCTCACCAAACCGTGAGCCCTCCAACTTTAGCAATGTAGCCCCAAGGCACAAGCCATTCCCAGGTATCGCTTAGAGGCTGCATCTGTGGTTTCTACATGTGCTTAAACATGANGCTCATAAGCCTTCTCACTGTTTCTAGCGCCAAGCGTGGGCATTATAACTAGAGAAACAGACAATACATGCATTATCTGATAAAGATCGACTTGTGTGAGTGCAAGAAGAAAAACAAAAGCATATGCCTGCTTCAGGGCCTTTGCACTTATGGCTCCTGTTGCTTGAAACAGTTTTCCCTGGGGGTTAGAGCTTAGTCATTCACTTTATTCAGGATTCTATTCAAGTATGACCTCTTCAGAAAGATCAGTCCTGGCAATCCTACGTGAAACAAAATCCTCACCTACCTCATTATTCCCTATCCCCTTTCTTCATTTCTTGTTTGTGCAAAACACTTAGCACAACTTGACATTATGTTATTTATTTTATTATTCATTTACTGTTTATCTGCCTTTGTCATCTACAGTGTCTAGAACAGCAGATGACACATATTTTAAACTATATAAAGAAACAAGTGGGTAACTGAATTGTTTATATATTAATTTGACACATAACTATGCCCGACTGGGCTTCCCAGGTGGCTCGCGTGGTAAAGAAGTTGTCTGCCAGTGCAGGAAATGTAAGAAGTGGGGGTTAGATCCTTGGGTCAGGAAGATCCCCTCAAGGAGGGCATGGCAATCCACTCCAGTATTTCTACCTGGAGAATCACATGGACCAAGGAGCCTGGAGGACCACAGTCCATAGCATCATAAAGAGTCAGACACGACTGAAGCAACTTATCACGAACGCATACCTGACTGCCTACTGTGGTTTACCTTGTCCGAGTATCTTCCATCACACTTAGTTTTGGAAAGTTACCTTTTTGTTAATTGAATCTTTTTGTTTGTTTGTTTCCCACTTGT
The DNA here is from genome assembly GCA_006410615.1 of Neotragus moschatus. NCBI lineage: Eukaryota > Metazoa > Chordata > Mammalia > Artiodactyla > Bovidae > Neotragus > Neotragus moschatus. The sequence continues at coordinate 2,126,640 of SJYA01002873.1, forward strand.
CTCAGTGATAGTCAGAGCTTCCCAGGTGACTCGGTGGTAAAGAATCTGTCTGCAGTGCAGGAGACACAGATTTGATCCCTGGGTATAGATCTCCCGGAGAAGGAAATGGCAACCCACTCCAGTATTCTAGCCTGGGAAATCCCATGGACAGGGGAGCCTGGTGGGCTACCTTCCATAATGTCACAAAAGAGTTGGACACAACTTCTCAATTACACAATAACAGTTCTTCATGAGCTTCAGTCTTTTGACTGAAATAAAATAAAATAGAAGCCATAAAGCCTACTTCATAGGCATGGATTGGATTCATAGAGTAAATGAAACAGATGCATGATACACAGTGCCTAACACAGTGCCCTGTACGAAGCAGGCTGTGAGCTTCTCAATGGTCCTTTCACGCCAGGTACGGGAGGAGATGGGGGCAGCACCCCAGGTGTCTTGTCCTGGCCCACACGGCTGCTGGGCTGCCTGGCCATGAGTGGGGCACCCCCCTAGCTGCATCTACCTCAAGGTCACCCAGCTGGCACACACCCAGCCTCCCTTCCTCCCTCCATTCAGATCTCCTGAATGCCCTGACCTCACCCAGCACTTTGCTCTGAAGATCTCTGAGGGCTTCAAAGACTCCTCTTCAGATTCAATACAAAGGATGCTCCTTCTGGGTATGTACACAGGTGGGGGCAAGGCTAGAGGGTGGGGCCCAACCATCCCTCCAAAAGAAGCCACAACTCCCTCTGCTCTGCTTTTAAGGAGACTTTCCTGTACTACTATTTCCTCTGGGGCTTCCCTGGTGGCTCAGAGGGTAAAGCATCTGCCTGCAGTGGGGGAGACTCGAGTACAGTTCCTACGTTGGGAAGATCCCTGGAGAAGGAAATGGCAATCCACTCCAGCACCCTTGCCAGGAAAATCCCATGGACGGAGGAGCCTGTTAGGCTACAGTCCATAGGGTTGCAAAGAGTCAGACACGACTGAGTGAATTCACTTTCACATTCACTATTTCCTCTGCTATCGGTGGAAAAAAACACAAAGTCCAGTTTATCACCACATAGGGTGAGGGCTTGGGGGTCCACCAGAACGGTCTTACTCTCTAAAAAGCAAAAGGTGGTGACCCTGCTTCTCACAGGTGGAGAATGAAAATGTCTAGTCAACTGCTTAAAAGCCATACTTTCCCCCAAGATTACCCAAGGTAGTCCCATTTTTAATTATTCCATCTCCGTAATCTTTTTAAATGCCCCAGAGAGCAAGTGTCCAAGTCTCATCTCTTTAAGACTACCTTTCTTCCCTGAAACAGCACCAAGATCCTTTGTTAGCTGGTGAGCTCTCATTATTCAGAGACCAGGATCACCGTTTGTCCATGATGGTCTAAACTCCCTGGGTACCAGGTCTTCGATGCACCTTCCTTGAGAGACAGGGTCCCCTCTCCTGGAATCTGGGTGGACTTGGGGCCGCGAGGACCAATGGATACAGAGAAAGTGACAGCATGTGATTCTGGGGCCCCAGCATTAAAGGCCGTGCAGCTCCCCGACCCCAGGTTGACTGCACACTTGTTCTCAGGGCCAAGCAAGAACAAGAGAAGTCCAACGACCCTGAGGCCCCCACACTCAGAGGGGGTCCTGGCTCAGACCACCCTTCGTCCAGCCCAATCCAGGCAACCAACAAGTGAGTGAAGACTCCCCTCAGTCCTTCACATCTTCCCAGCTGAGGCCACGTGTGTACCATGGAGACGAGCCTGTTCTAATCATCTGATCCATGGAATCTGTGAGTGTAATTAAATAGCAGCCTCCCACGCCACCATATTTTGGGGTGATTTATTGTTCAGTACTCTTGCCTGGAGAATCCCATGGACGGAGGAGCCTGGGAGGCCGCAGTCCATGGGGTCGCGAAGAGTCGGATACGACCGAGCGACTTCACTTTCACTTTTCACTTTCATGCATTGGAGAAGGAAATGGCAACCCACTCCAGTGTTCTTGCCTGGAGAATCCCAGGGACGGGGGAGCCTGGTGGGCTGCCATCTATGGGGTCGCACAGAGTCGGACACGACTGAAGCAACTTAGCAGTAGCAGCAGCATTGTTCAGTAACAGATGATGAGGCCCAAGTACCAAGTCTCTAAATCTAGGATTCTGGAAAACTTAATTATACAGACTGAATGCTCTAACTCTCAAGGAGGGGATGGGGAAAGGGGGATGTGTGGCTACGGAAGTCCACTAGGAGTTGTTGATGGAAGAAGAGGCAAAGTTGGACCCACGTAAGAGTTGTCTGGAATAGAATTAGCAGGAGAGGAGAGACAGACAAAAAGAGACATCTTTTCTATTTTATTGTAATTCTGGACTGATCTTTCAAATAATTTTTTTAATAAAAAGAAATTGATAGAGAAACAAAGAGTAACTAACGTGATTTCAATGGATGGCTTTATTCGAAGATTTTCATGTCACCTGGAAAGAAAGTGAAAGCCGCTCAGTCGTGTCCTACTTTTTGCAACCCCATGGACAATACACAGTCCATGGAATTCTCCAGGCCAGAATACTGGAATGGGTAGCCTATCCCTTCTCCAGAGAATCTTCCCGACCCAGGAATCAAACTGGGGTCTCCTGCATTGCAGGTGGATTCTTTACCAACTGAGCAATCAGCGAAGCCCTGTTGTATGGAACTCTGCTTAATGTTATGTGCCAGCCTGGATGGGAGGGGGGTTTGAGGGAGAATGGATACCTGTATATGATGGCTGAGTCCCTTCCCTGCTCACCTGAAACTACCACAACATTGTTAATTGGCTAGACCCCAATCCAAAATGGTTTTGATATTTTAAAAATTTTTAATTATAATTAAAAAATAAAATGATATTTGTGTTGAAATTTGCCAGTGTTGGAGGTGGTATTCTGTCTCATTTAGTTTCAATGTTTCTCCAGCATTTTCTCCTCTGGTTACCCCAATGTTCTTTGGGGTCCTATGGGGCAAGCTACCAAGAATAAAGGCCAAAGTGGCCACTTTGNAATTATAATAAAAAAATAAAATGATATTTGTGTTGAAATTTGCCAGTGTTGGAGGTGGTATTCTGTCTCATTTAGTTTCAATGTTTCTCCAGCATTTTCTCCTCTGGTTACCCCAATGTTCTTTGGGGTCCTATGGGGCAAGCTACCAAGAATAAAGGCCAAAGTGGCCACTTTGAGTTGCAGTGTGCTATTGCATCTGAAACACTGTGTGTCCTTAGAAGGACTCAGATGTCAAGGAAGAGCCTTGGGCTGAGAGGAGGAGATAGGGATGCACCAATGTGATGTGTGCACGCGTGCTGAGTCACTCCAGTCACGTCCAAGTCTTTGCGACCCCACAGATCACAGCCTGCCAGCTCCTCTGTTCGTGGGATTCTCCAGGCAAGAATACTGGACCAGGCTGCCGTTTCTTTCTCCAGGGGATCTTCCTGACCTAGGGATCTAACCCGCATCACCTGTGTCTTCTGCACTGCCTGTCAATTCTTTACCCCTGAGCCACTGGGTAAACCCTAGTGTGATCCCTAACCCTGGGCAAGTCATGTTAACAAGTCCAGGCCTCAGTCTGTTCATTCGCAAATTGGCCTCGGTGATCCAAGTTCCCTTTTCTAACATTTTAGAGAGAAAGAAGTTAATATTTATTTATTCTATGTTAATATTTAATACTTAAGCTAGGCCCTCTATTTAGGTTATTTTACTTACTCTTCCAAACAACAAAAAATCCTAAGAACCAGTGTCCCCATTTAGCCTATCAGGAAACCAAGGCCCAGTGGGATGAAAGTTTCAGTCACTGGGAAGTGGAGGGATGGAATTCTAGAATCAATAGGGCCACCCCCAGGGGACGCTCCCTCCCTTTCTGCCCCCACAGTGGTTCCCACACCTTGTGCCCAGAGGCTTCAAGAGTCTAGTTCTTCAGCTGGTTCTAATCCTCCATAGTTAACAGGGAAGGTTCTAACTACATTCTTCTGTACTGTCATCAGCTACTCAAAGTGGCAAGAAACAATAGCCTCTTTCTCTGCTCTCCTGGAAGGGTGGCTCTTGGATCCTTGCTGAGTCTCTGAGTGACAACCAGGGCAGACTTTCCAGCCTGACTGCCCCCAGGCGCCCTGGGCAAGTCTAGAGGGATCCTGCCACCCAGCTCTTCCCTGCAGAACTGTTAAGTGGTGTGACCTTCTGCTTGCCCCATAAAGAGAGTCCCCAAACCCTAGTATATTTGGCATATATTTGACCCATCACAGGACTCAGAAAAGCATATCATGACCCTTTTGACAAAATATTAGGGACTCCTCTTGATAAACAAACCCATTCTCTATGCCCAGAATGCATCTTATCCAGATGCCTCACACCTGAGATCTCTTCTCCCACACTTGTCACTGATGTCTGAATCCTGAAACAGTCACCAAATGCTGACCAAATCCCACTGCAGTGGACCCTGAGAGGGGTCACTGAGAACTGTAATATCTAAGGATGTAGCTACAGAGGGGTTAAGCTCATAGGCTTTGCCTCTCTTGCCGTCAAGAGTTGTGGGTCTACTTCCCCTCCCAATGACCTGAGGCTGGCCCCTGTGATTGCCTTTGACCAACAGAACACAGTGGAAGAGTGACCTTGCCCATCTCCTCTTCAAGGTGGACCTAAAGAGAGATGCAGTTTCCACTTTTGTGCCTCTTAGAAGCCCTGACTGGAAGAATTCTGACTACCCTGGGACCACCATGCCATGAGGAAGCTCAAGCTAGCCCTGCCAAACTGCAGGGCTGAGCCCTGCCAGCATTCTTGACCCACGGAATCATGAGCAACACAACAGCTATTGTTCTAAACCGCTAAACTGTGATGGTGGTGGTTAAGCAGAAACAGAGATAACCAAAAGAACGTAAGAGGATTAGAGCACCAAACTCATGGGGTTCCGACGACATACGGTGTCACTGAGCACTTGAGTCAGAATGGCTAGAAGTCTGCACAGAAGACCTGAAGGTTTGTAAGAGGAGATGGAGTTGGATGCATGCAAGGACAGGGTGTCGGGGAGGAAATTCTACAAGATCCAGTTACTCCACAGGCCTCTGGGAAAATGCCCTGAACACCCACCAGACTCCTCCTTTATTTGCACTTCGGCCGCCTGACTGCAGAGAGCAAACCGTTAACCCTGGGGCATCAGCTTGAATTTGACCCAAAGAAGGCAATGGCACCCCACTCCAGTAGTCTTGCCTGGAAAATCCCATGGATGGAGGAGCCTGGTAGGCTGCAGTCCATGGGGTTGCTAAGAGTCGGACACGACTGAGCGACTTCACTTTCACTTTTCACTTTCATGCATTGGAGAAGGAAATGGCAACCCACTCCAGTGTTCTTGCCTGGAGAATCCCAGGGACGGGGAAGCCTGGTGGGATGCAGTCTATGGGGTCGCACAGAGTCCGACATGACTGAAGCGACTTAGCAGCAGCAGCAGCAGCCCATTATAAGTAGGAGATTTCTCCAGAGTCCTGTTTTATCTCTCCAACTCCTATGAATTTCATATTGCATTCCATACTTTATTCATCTATATCTTAACATTTAAAAATATTTGAAATTTCTTAGCAGTTAAGTTACTTCAACCACTTCAAGGAAAATTGATACTCCAGGTAAAGGGGTCACAAGGAGACAGGAGACTGTGTAGACCCAAAACACACGTGCACCCTGAGCGGGGGCATCAGCCTCACTCTCGCTCTGCAGCCAAAGACTTTGGGATTTTCCTTTCAAGATCCAGTCAAACATCCTTAGCAGCCATATCGAGCCTCTGGCATCTCCCCATCCTGTTTCATTCCCAGCGTGAAGCTCACCCTAGGTTCACAAGGGGCCCAGCTCAGGAGAGAACCCGCCAATTCCCTCCAGATGTGGATTAAAAATTACAGGCACCCAACACTTTTGTTCTTCTATCTCTGATCCAGGTTCCAGGTCAGCCACCAAACAGAGTGTTTGGAAAGCAACCTGAGCTGATTCTCAGCCTTTCCAACACACTCAAATGCTCCCCCAAACTTCTTTTTCTTAGAGAATTCACACACACACACACACACACACACACACACACTCTCATATCTACAGCCTGTGTAGATACGTTGACACTTGGAAGCAATAGAGAGGAAAGCTTTTATTATTGTTTGCCATTTGAAAATGATTATCCAGCAGGATGATGTGTATTGAAGGAGACAACCCGCAGTTAGCATCCCAGGGAGCACTCCCTCCCTAACCTGGGTGAGCCTGCACCACCTCCCGGCTTCTCCACTGGGGACTGCCTGGTGCCAGACTTGGATGCCGACCAACACAAATTAAAGGAATAAACGGCCTCCTAGACGGGACGCGGGATGCGGGAGAGTGAGAATGCTGAGAATTTTAAAGGGATCATCACCTCAGTAGGAGACAAAAAATAAGCCTCAGAAGGAGCAGCTACCCCAACAGATGTCACCTTCTCCAGTTCAGAATGTCTGGTTCCAGGTCACCCAGTGATTACAGAGGCAATCTCTCCTGTGCCCACATCCCTCTTGCCCGCCTCCCCCTTGCCCTGCCCTGCCCAGGGCCTCCAGTGCTCCCTAGAGCAAATCCTCTCTCCTCTTGGGTCCTTTCTGGAAATACAGTCAAGCCTTGTTTAAAATCATGAGGCTCTAAGACGGCACTCTGTGCAAGAACACAAGCTAACCAGCTTGTGTTCAAAAGTGGACCTAGAGGTGGCCAGGGTTTAATGGTATCTGTTTGGGGTGATGGGAATGCAGCAGTCATACAATGCGGAGAGTGGACTAAATGCCCCTGAATGGTTCACTTTAAAAATGGTTCATTCGGGGCCTTCTCTGGTGGCCCAGTGGTTAAGAATCCATCTGCCAATGCAGAAGACATGGGTTCGAGCCCTGGTCCAGGAAGATCCCATATGCCAAAGGGCAACTAAGACTCCACACCACAACTACTAACTCCCCATGCCACAGCTAGAGAGTCGTGCACCACAATGAAAGATCTTATATGACACATTTGCACACTGCAACTAAGACCCAACACGGCCAGATAAATACATATTTTTTAGAGAAAGGTTCATTTTATGTCATGCGAATTTCATCCCAAGTTGGAAAAAAAAAATGATCTCACAAGAAAAAAAGTAAATCCTTCTAGAATTCTATTAACTAGCCCATATTCAACATTATATGATTGTTTCTAGTTCCTTGTGGGACAGGACTTGAGAGGTTCCTAGGACAGAGAGAAAGTAAAATCAACGAGCTGCCCAGTAGGCTAAAATTAACCGACCCGCCACGATCTGGATTTGGCAAGTGGCTAAACTTCTCTCCTGTTCCTCCTTTGTGAGCTCAAACGTACCTTATGAGCCTCTTGAGAGAAGCTCATAAAAGCAATGATAGACTTAGCTCAAATCTTAGGGGGCAGGCTGTCTGTTTGACCTCCTAATAACTTCATTTCTTTCTCAGCCCCCAGCCAGCCATCTCCAAGAAGCCCCCAAATCAGGCAATGCAGAATTTTTCTTTATATATGATTTTAATCTTCAACAGCTCTGGCTGGTTCAACATAAAGAGAAGGGAAGATACTGGCAGTGTGTCCTCTACAAATTTTAAAGAAGAAAATGAAAGCAGTCTTCTATTCCAACAAGTCCTTGTGATACTCAGAAAAGAATCCTTCTGGTCAAAGAATATTTTTACTTCATGTGTCTATATAAATAGGCTTTCTTTTTTTTTTTAATAGAAAGCACATCACTAGGGTCTAAAACAAACGTGGTTTTGATTGAACCAGACTTACACTTATATCTGAAGCTTGTTGGCTAACAATAGAACTGGTTTTCCCATTTGCCAACATCAATGTTGACCTGTTTTCACCTACATTTTATAGACGTCAGGAAAAGAAACTGCGCTAGTCAGGGGCGTACCCTGGCCTTTCTCAGCCACACTCACTTGCATTTTTTGCAGCTCCTTTAAATTCCCCTTGTCACAAAAACTAACAATAAGGTCAAGTATTTCAGAAAGAAATATTGAATTATTATCCAACTTTGTCAAACAGCCAAGAGCCTACGAAAGCTAACCACGAACTGCAGAAGGGCGGATTAACCTCAGGCCTCCCAGCCCTGCCTCCATTGCTCAGGGAAGGATTTTTGGCACCAGAGGGGCACCGGGAGGGTTGGGGGGAAAGGGAGCTGGACGGCTCACAATCACGTCCCAGCATCCGTCCCTGGGGAGTGTCTTATTGCTCTCGTTTGCTGCTGCAAAAGAGCCAGCTTTGATTTTTCTTGGAGAAGGTTCCAGGCACCCTAACATCTCAGTCATGCCAATACCACGAGGCTGCCCAGCTCTCCTGATCCCCTGGCCGTATCCCTGTCCATCAAGGCTAATTTCTATGACAACATAAACTTCACTGTGTCGCCAATAAACTCAAACCCAATGGAACTTGATGCAGCCAGGACGGAGAATGACAGACGGGCAAGATGTCAGGGCTGGAAATAGAACTCGTTCCGCCAGCCAGTGGTTTGGGAGGGGTACAGAAGGATTTATGTGTGTGTGCATGTGTTTTATTTGCTCTAATAAGTCTAATAAAGTTCCATTAATCAATAAACCGCCTCTTGCAGAGACAGGAATAAAATGCAAGGCCCCCGGATGTGAGCTTCAGGTAGAACCAGGACTCTCTCCCTCATTTTCACTCCAGCCCGCAGTGGCTAAGAACATGGGTCCCCTATCACCTCAAGGCATCTGGGCAGGGTTCTGGGGCAAGAGGGAGAGAAAAAGAAGAATGAGGATTGGCTTTCAACGGGGCAAGGCAGGGATTAGCCTGTAGGAAGGCAGCAGCTCCAGGAGATGTCAAAAAAACCATCCCAAGCAACTTTCCTGCCCTTTGAGCTGGGTATGTGACTTTGGAAGTGAGGTTTCAGTGGTTCCAAAAAAACACCTTTCTTGAAATGCAAATACACTGACTCCTTAAAGGTGAGTGTTGGGACATTTTCGTCTTATAAGAGGTCCACAGTGCAGGGGTAAATGGTGTGGGCTCTCAGAGAGACACAGGGTCCATGGGGGTCCTTCAGGGGCATGGCAGGCCTCCAAAGGAGGGGTCTGGAGGGGTGGGTAGAGAAGATCCCATAATCCCACTTTAAAGTTTTACATAGGGTCAGCCGTGAGCATAACTTGCATGACATTCTTTGAATAGGTCTCATCCAGAGCACAAATGTGTCCCAACCGTTTAAACTTGTCACTCTACTGAATGCTGAAAGGTCTCAGGTGCCAGATCATCTCTCACTTTCTCATCAAGACTCCAGTCTAGGACTTTCCTGGTCGTCTAGTGGTCAAGACTCCGTGCTTCCAATGCAGGGGGCCCAGGTTCAATCACTGGTTGGGGAACTAAAATTCTTCATGCCCTGGCATGGCCCCAAAAGTAAAAGACTTCAATCCACTTGGTAGCAGAGGTTGAACAATCAATTTTATCTGAGCAATCAGATGAAATACATCTACACTTTGCCCTGAAATTTTGATACTTTGTGCTGTCATCCCTCGACAGCACAAAATATCTCACAGTGGTGTTTCTTTTGTTAAACATTAAGATCATACATTTTTATCTTCATGCTGTATATTTTGATAACATGGGTCTTTAATTATTCTGACATTGAACATGGTTTCTGAAGTGAGACTCATATCACACAGAGATTCTGATACTGCTCACCCAACTCCCTCACTCTAAAAGCCTCTGAGAAGTCCTTTTTCCTGTCTTATTTATGGATATGTGATCTGGAACACTACAGAACGCCACAAGCCTGGGATGGCCGTATCACCCTCTTTTTCCTTCTGGATAGCTGTGGGGGCCTGCCCGCTCCCAGGTACCACACTGCAAGGTGGACGTGGGGCTGACACTCAAGCTCGGCGGCAGACCCAGAACAGCAAGGAACTGATGACTCATTCTTCCAGATCCAGCACAAGTGTCATCTTCCCGTCGCTCCCAGGGGAGCAGAACCCTGTATGGGGTTCCTCTAACCTTGGCTCTCTACCACTGAGAAGAGGGCGACGGAGGAGGAGATGGTTGCATGGCATCACCGACTCAGTGGACATAAGTTTGAGCAAACTCTGGGAGATAATGAAGGACAGGGAAGCTGAGTGAGTGCAAGTTGCTCAGTCGTGTCCGACTCTTTGCAACCCCAAGGATTATACGGTCCATGGATTTCTCCAGACCAGAGTACTGGAGTGGGAAGACTGTCCCTTCTCCAAGGGATCTCCCCAACCCAGGGATCAAACCCAGGTCTCCCACATTGCAGGCAGATTCTTTACCAGCCGAACCACAAGGGAAGCCCAAGAATACTGGAGTGGGTGGCCTACCCCTTCTCCAGCAGATCTTCCCAACCCAGAAATCGAACCAGGGTCTCCTGAACTGCAGGCGGATTCTTTACCAGTTGAGATATCAGGGAAGCCCAATAGGGCTTGGCGTGCTGCAGTTCATGGGGTTGCAAAGATTTGGACACAACTTAGCAAGCAAACAGCAACAACCCTTGGTTCACAGCTCGCTTGTGGCACTGCTGTGCCGCGTTGTCACTTACAGGCGTACTTTTCTGTCTCTCTGAGGAGACGGTGAGTTTTTTGAGGGCACAGAGTATGTCTCATTCACTGTCATCTCCATTATTTGTAGTGAGTGTTCAATCAGTGTTTATTGAATAAATGGCCCCTCCCTTCTGGCCAGATGAGAGCCGGGGGTTGTGAAGCAAAATAATGACAACTGTTCCTCTCAAGCAAGGGATAGGGCAAAGCTACAAACTTCTCCTCTTCTTAGCCCTCCATTTCCTTCTGCCCTGCAAATGGCTTTGCACTTGTGTCTCACAATCACGAGACATAATAAGGCAGTGTCTATCATTAAACAAGCATTAGATGATTAGTCACATTCTAAGTTTTGTCTAATAACACTACGCCTGGTACCTGTATCTCCCATCCTTGCCTCACTAGCATGGTTTTCTGCTTACATCTTTAAAACTGAAGATATGTGTTGGTTATAATGTAACTCAGATAGGAAGCAGATAAAAGGTAAAGCTGAGATGAAATATCTGTCTTTTTTCAAAATTAGCTAATTTCTTTAGATGGCTAGGATATCATGTGAATGAAATCCAGAGTGTGGCCTCCTCTCTATAGTCAGAGCATGAAACAGCAAATAGAAAGACCTTGGATCACAGCCAGGTCATGACATCTACCTTTAGTACTGAGGACAAGGGGACCTCTTGTCCACTAAGGGACCATCAGTTTGAAGCATGTTGCCAACAGACAGATCATCTTTGTTCAGGAAGGAATGACATTCATCCTCTTACCCCAAATTTCTCACTAGGTCAGACCTGGTATCTTTACCTATGATTTTAATGAAGTCATGTATAGTGGGTCTTTTTCAATAAGGTTAGCTGGAAAAGATCCTGATGCTGGGAAAGAGTGAAAGCAGAAGGAGAAGAGGGTGGCAGAGAATGAGATGGTTAGATAGGATCACGGACTCAATGGACATGAATTTGAGCAATCTCTAGGGGATAGTGACGGACAGGGGAGAGTGGCATGTTGCAGTCCATGTGGTCACAAAGAGTTGGACACTACTTAGCGACTGAACCACAGCTGGAGTATGGTATGGAATTCGTATGCTATAAATTAATCCACGTGTATAAGAAATTTTTAACAGAATCAGTTTAAGTTAATAACAAATGGAAACAGGCTTGTAAAAAGTAGAAAAGTAAACAAATGCGTAATGAAAGGATAACGCAGAAGATGCGACTCTAATAAAGGAAGGAAATGCAAATCCAGGCAATGAGCTTGAGAACTGCTTAGAAATAGATTCCAACCCTTGACGTCCCCTCATCCGTCTACAGCGTGATTCTGCAAAAGTGATTTGACCTCTCTGGGATTTCATTTCCTAATCCTCTACAAAAGGGCCACTTGGCCCAATTCTGTGAGGAACAGTGGACCTCGTTATCTGTCTTAATGCTAGGCAGGCTCTAGCTGCCTCTTAAAACTCCCCACAATTTCTCCATTCTGAAAGCCACTCAAAATCTATAGGTAAGAGTTGCTGCATGGAACCTTAGCAGACCATCTGGAAGGTAATAAATCACTGCCTACACTTCAGGAGAAGGTCAAGAGAGGTTAAGTGGCTTGTTCAAGGTCACACGTTTGGTGAGTAGGGATCTGGAACTCAGATCTTTTTTGCCACTTACTGCTTTCCCCTTTCTTTTGTTTTTATTATTATTATTTATCTATTTGGCTGTGCTGCAGGGCACATGGGATCTTAGTTCCCTGACCAGGGATTGAACCGGTGCCCCTTGCAGTGGAAGCACAGAATCCAGGCCACTGGACCACCAGGGAAGTCCCTCCACTTCCCCCTTTCAATGCATTGCTCCGCCCCTTCATGCAGCTGCATGACTGTGACAATAGGAAAGAGAAAATGGAAGAGCAGATTTGCCCCACCTTTTCAATACCAACTCTCCCATATATTATGGTGGAAATGAAAGGCTTGTATGACTAAATATAGATGTCAAGTATCTTACAAATACTTGAGTATTTTAGGAAGTGGGAAATGAAACTGGCTGTAAGCAGAAATCAGAACTATCTAAATTCTCTCTAGAAACGAATCTTAAACTTTTGAATCTCTGTTTTCGGCAACCTGAAACATTCATGAATTTGCTTAAATAGGGAATGGCATGACAAACATCTCTTATTGGGATGGATGGATTGAACAGAGATGCTCGCCAACATGCTTTTTAATGGTGGTGAGCCTTCCACTATATTGCTCTGCTTATAGTAGCTGTTCAAGAAATATTTCCAGAAAGAAAAAAAGAAAATAAGGCAGACAGAATGAGAGGGAAAGAGGCCATTCTATTCTCGGGGATTTCGGGAAAATGGGATATTAATTCCATATAAAATAGATGTAAGGAAATAGTCTGTAAAATGCTTTAAGACAGTTAGAGAGAAACCTACTTATTTAGTTAAAGAGATTTAGATGATTTAGGGCAGAAAACACTGACATTCCATCC
>SJYA01002873.1:2145872-2232674 GCA_006410615.1 Neotragus moschatus
TTTGTTTGGGGGGGGGGGGGGGGGGGGGGGGGGGGCAGGGGTGGTACTCTTCCCTTCCTATTGGCTGTGGAGTGACACAGAACTGGGAACAAAGCATGGCAATCACGAAGTGAGCTAGCTTTGTGATGCTAAGACATAAAGTAGCTTTTTCAGAAAACCCCACCGAGTGGTCAGACGTCATCGCAACAAGAGCATAAAAAAACAAAATTAAAGTAAGTTTTAGTAAACGTTTAGTGGGTTTCTAGAAATTTGATCTTTCTGCTTTCCAACTGGTTGAGCATGTCTGTCAGGACAGCAGGGCCGGTTGAATCACGGAACGCTTGTGAATAAAAATGCTTTACAAAAATGAATAATAGCCCTTCTTAGTCATCCGCATCACTGTGCTTCTCACATCTCAGGGAAGCGGCCAGTGTCCCTGGTCCCTTCTAAATAACCTATTTGAGGAAGAATAATTGCTTGTGGGAGGAAGGTGTGCTTTTTCTTTTTTGCAGAATTTGCAGGAGCAAGAACATCTGAGGCAAATAAACGCTGTGTCAAGGGGCATCTGTGTGTGCACCGAGCCTCATCTTTCCCTGAGAGGTTGCTCTGGCACCTCTTTCCATCCCTTCCTCCTTCTCCCTCCCTCTCCCTCCCTTCAGGCGTGCATGTACCCATCACTCACACACACACACACACACACACACACACTCGCAGACACACGCACACACACAGACACACACACACACAGACACACACCCCGCTTAGTGTATTCCCCTTTACATCTGCAGTGGATCCTAGGCTAAATTTTGATGAATTTTTTTTTAATTTCATTTTCAAAGCCTCGCAATTGAATGGCTACTGCTATGAAGCCCTGGGGCAACTACAAAAAAAGGCTGGTAAGGAGCAAGGAAATGCCCTTGTCTTTGCTCAGAGCTCATAATTTAAATAAGGACCTATCCATGTATTGGTTACTCCCTGGCCTTCCTTCAGCATCTTCTCCAGGCCCGAGGAGAGAGCCCAGGAAGGAAGAGCAGAGGTGGTGGAGAAGGGATGGAAGTGGCCAGGTCTCTCAGGGCGAGGGAGAAGCCAGCTGCCCTGCCACCCCATATCCTCTGCACCAACCCCCGGAGGGCTCAGGTGGTGCAGACCTTCCCATGCAGGCATCCTTCCCAGGCCCTTTCAGCTGACTTGAGCTAATGCATGAGTCTGCCTGGGGTCTCACAGGGAAGCTGGCCCGCGCCCACTGAGACAGAGGCGGCCAGTTGACTTCCCCCAGAAAAACTCAGAGTCTGCAAAACAGCAATCTTATCACAAACCACCCCACAAGCAAAAAAAAAAAAAAATCCTTGTTTCCTAGGGCAAGTCTCTAAACTAGCTTTAAATGATTGCGACAGACACTGAAACTGGACTGCGCCCCCATTAATCTGATCATCTAGGTAAGGTTGTTTGCTTACATCAGACCAGCCAGTACCTCCATTTCTACCCTGGCTCTTGGCTGGGTCAGTGCAATTAACCACCCGCTTCCAAGGGGGTTGAAAAATCAGCTCGAGAAGATCTGCGGGCCCTGCCCTCCCAGTGAACGAGTGCTTCCTCTACCTCCTTCCTGGCCTTTCCAGACTGTTCTCAAATCCCATAAATATAAACATGTGGCTCTTCAACCGCATCTGCAGATAATAACTTCAGGGGGCTTCCTGTTTACATGGCAATACCCATTTCCCAGCCAAATAAACTCTGCGACAGAGAGCTGAGGTGTTTATGGGGCTGGTCTCGGCTGGGATTGAGTTAACAGGAAACACCCACTCTCTAAGAAATGTCTGATGATTCAATATTTGGGGGGCAGGGAGCACGAAGGGTCAAAAACACTGGAGAAATTGCTTTCTTCTTCCGCCGGTCGTTTCCAGTGAGAAACAGAGAGCCCTGATGAACGCAGCAGCCAAGCCGGCCAGTCCTAGCAAAGCCCCACAGCTGTGCTGATCAAGGGCTACACAGCCCATGAAGCGGGGAGCAGGGAGGCAGTGCAGAAGGGAAAGCCAGGAGCCGTCTCCTTACACATGCAGACCTCAGGGTGCCATCAGGTGAGGTGGTGAGAGACGGTGATGGGCATGCCTCCCTGGGAAGTCCCTAGGTGTCCCACCTGATTCTCCTGTTCGAATAAGCAATGTCTTCTTACACTGGTTCTGTACAGAATGCCTAAGAAATTGGAGCCTTTGGCCCAATGGTTCTCAATCAGGGCAATTTTGTGCCCCACCCTGGCCCCACCAAACCCAGGGGACATCTGACAATGTCTGGAGACATTTTTCACCAACAGGACTGGGTAGCTGCTTGTGGTATATGGCCAGTAGAAGCCAGGGATGCTGCTAAACATCCTTCATTGCACAGAACAGCTCCCCGCACACACGCCAAAGAATTATCCAGCCTGTAATGTCAATAGCATCAAAGTCTAGTCAGCACCTTTCCATAAATCGAGAAGCTGAGACCCCCGAGGAGGACAGTGACGCACCCTAAACCCTGCTGCCACTGGACAAGGCTGGAACGGCCAAGAGAGCACCGTGCCCACCTCCCTGCAATGCCTTTTAAAGTCACACAGAGGTTTAACTTACAAGGATAAATATATGCACCCTCAAAGAGTTGCAAACAAGTTCCCCGGCCTAAGTTCACGCCAGGTGCTTTTAGGATGTCTCCTAGGCTTAGAAATGAGCGGTTGCTAAGCTCTTTTAGAAAACAGAGCCAAAGCGGTAAGAATGAGCAGATCTGAAAGGCAGCCTCTAATTAGTAGCTTGACGGGGGCCCCCAGCCAGTGGTCATGCTCGTAGGTACCGAGGTTTCCCTGTCTCTCCCTGAAAGTGTGATAAGCCAAGGCATACAGACAGCACAGGACAGAAAGAAAGCAACCACACTAACCCAGGCCCTCGACCTTCTTGCAGAGGAGGGACTTACCAAAAATAAACAGTGGCCCAGAATAAAAGTCTCCAAACTAGAGTTAAGGTCACTTCTAGTAGAATCTTTCTGAGGCTAGAGCTCCCCAGGCCAAGGTTCGTTTTTACTCATCCTGGTCTTTGGTTGACTTTCTTTTTAGGAACCCCAAAGAGACGTGAGGAGGAAAACAGATCGCCCCTCTATGGCTGAGCGGCTCTTGTGATTACAGTCAAGGGTTCACTGCTGGCCCTATATGTGTCCCTGGAGATGAGGATCATGGAACCATCGAGGCTGCTGTCTTTCCACCCTGACTGGTCCCCTGGTTGGAATAAGAGGCTTTACCCATGAGTGGGGTGAGCACTCCTTCCTTCAGACAACAGTCTGATAAGGAAGTGAGCACACTCCTAGATTCTTCACCCACCCATGTCTGTGTCAATCGCTCAGTTGTGTCTGACTCTGTGACTTTATGGACTATAGCTTGCCAGGCTTCTCTATCCATGGGATTCTCCAGGCAAGAACACTGGAATGGGTAGCCATTCCCTTCACCAGGGGATCTTCCCGACCCAGGGGTTGAACCTAGGTCCAAAGCAGAATCCAGCGCTTACCAAGATGCTTTTCCTCTCACCCAGAATATAGGATCTCTGCTCTCATCCAGCCCTGGCAAGTCCTATGACCAGTAAGTGCCCAGGTGTATACAGGAGCAGGCGTCAGACAAGAGAAGAAGCCGCGGATGAGAAAAAACCCAGTGTACACACATAACAAAACCAAAAAAGCCATTTTATTGAAAATTAAATTCAAACTTCAAATTAATATTACAATCATGAGAAAAATGCCAAATAATTCAATTTACAGTTGCAACATACAATACAAATAGTCCCTTTGAAGTTAAGAGTAAACTCATCCACAATCATGACCTGTGGCACAAAGCAGAATTTGTACAATATGTGCACAAAAGCAAGTCTTGGGCAACAGCGATTGGAAAAAAAAATAAAAATTGAAAGCTTCTATTTACACAAAATGCTACAAATATTTTTGTTCCACAGAAATCTAAGAATGGTAAAGCATATCCAAAAAAAATGGAATTTTATTGAGAATACCTAAGAAATGACTGTAAGTTATGGTTTTGGCTGATAATATTTCAAAGTACTGCATGAAAAGGCAAACAGTTATTTGTAAACATGAAGTAAACAAACATCTAAAAACTTCTCACATAGAAAATACGTTTCAAAGGCATTATCTTTTTTAAGAACAACAAATTCAAGGTTTGGAAAAAGTCATCTTTTATTTATTATGGTTCCTTCGAATGTCATAGGTATAATTATTGTTTTTGCTAATGCTTTGTGTTTTCACGTATTCCCCTAGACTCTGAGTCAGTCGCTTTCCTGGGAATGGAGGGAACTCTTTCAGCCAGCATACCCATCTCCTCCCCTCTGATTCCACAATGAATGGGGCCTAATGGTGTGCAGTTCTCTGCTCACTTTTAAAAGGTCCTAGTGGGGGTAAGATGGCCTGAAGAGTGAACCACAGCTAATCTGTTGAATCTTTGAGTTCTAAACTGGATGTCATTTCACAAAAAAATCTAAAAATCTTTGGTACCTAATCTGGAACTCTGACACAGGTTAAAACAGGTTTTTATGTTGTTTTGTTCTTTAAAAAAGTGGCCGTATTGGTGACGTTGTAAACCACGTCATTCTAAGCTGGAGAAAGTACACTGCTGGCTAGTTCATGGTTCCATAGTAGCAGTAAGGCTTTGTTTTAATCTTGAAATCACAAATCATGCACGTGACTCAGTGCAAATTAAGAACTTTAAAAAAAAAAAAAAAAAAAAAATTTAACCTCCAGGCTGAAAAAGGGCCAAATTTGATCTAAGAAATGTAAATTGCCCCATTGAAATGGTTAGAGTGAACAGAGAAGGAAGAAGTGCTTGAATTTTTCCCAAGAAAAAAAAACTTTTAAAGTGTTTCTGGGTTGCTGCCTGCAGCCATTACTAACATTTCAACACAAAAGCGTCCCTCAAGTCACTTAGTATGTGTACTGTAAACTTAAAAAAGCCCTTTTAACATTAAACAAGAATGTACAGATATAGTACCTTTTTTATTAAATAGGGTACAGCTGGCACTGGAGATAACATTTTTATGTCAATTAATCAAGACTGAAATGTGTAACCAGACACTGGCTTTTTTAAGTGCTGCTGAAACAAACACACATATTTTACACTTAAAAATAAATGGACGGTGGTGTGCTTCAAGCTACCACATACAAACAATAAATAGTATCCATTACTACTTCCATCTTTAGGAATAGAAAAGTGGCTTATTTATCGAGGCATACTTGGTATACAACCTTTAGAAGGCAAAGTGTCTTGGTTTGGTTTGGTGTTCCCCTTGATTTTTATTAGGGGGAGTCAGGGTGAATTCCCAGGTGAGAAGCACAGGTCCAATGCCCCTTGAGCTGTCCCAAGATGCTTGGTGGGTCTATGAAGTGGGCTGGGGGATGACCAGGGAGCGAGGGGCTTCCAGGGGCTGGAGGCAAATCTCTAACAAGTTCTGCCTAGGGCAGGTTGGTGGGGGGGGAGTGGCAGGAGGGGGCGCAGACTTTGAATGAAAGAGCCCTGACCTGTGGGGGAGGCGGCTGGGGATCTGCCTGGTGGCGTCATGACGTGGTCCTGGCTTGGATTAAGGACCAGGAGAGCTCAGAGTGCATCCAAAAGGAGGGCTTCTGCTCAAGTTCACACGCAGCAATAGAAACCAGATTCCACCAAGCCCTACCTTCCTGACACCCTCCATGGTACTCCTCTGATACAACGAGTATCTGAGGCTGTGTATGGGTCCCCAGAGTCTGTGTGTTCTCAGCTGCCTGTTGGAACTTGCCTGCTCCTTCAGACGACCTTGCTCTCAGAAGACAATGACTTAATTCTGCTCCTTTAAATGCAAATTCTATGGAGAGCTGCCAGTGGGGCCCAGGCTAAGGCAGATTTGGGTTCCCCTGACTTACTGTCTGGGTAAGGCGGGTTGGGTAAGGCTCCCTGGCACAGTTCTGTTCTCCTGTACCTTGAGTATCGTGACTGATCCTTCAGCTACGTGTGTGGCTTTAAGCTGACTGCGTCTTCAGCGTGAAGCCTGGCAATTTTGAGTTTTGCTTTAACTATGAAACCACAGAACGCTATTCTGCAGTTCAAGGAGTCACTTGTGCTTGTCTTTTAATATGACGAGAGTCATCACTATTTCAAAGAAATTAGGAAACCACATCACTCCAGCATTTTATGCTGATAAAGGGCAGCATAAGTGATAAAATCTCTTTTTAAATCTGCTTTTTAAATCTCTTAATTATTGCTATTTTTTTTAAAAAGGCAAAGCTGTGTTAGAGGCAATCAAAGATCTGAAAAGAATGAAACATATCGATTCCTTCATACATCGCAAAAACAAGCTACAGCTAAAATATTTGGAGATGGAAGTATTCTTTTAAAAATCACATTGTGCCTGGATGAACTGAAATTGCTTAGCAATATCTCAGATATGGCTCTAGCCCACTGAAGAAATTTGTTATTTAATAAAGAGTACTTTTAGAGACCGAAGTCAACATATCAATACACTAAGAAATGTTTCAAGGGTCCAAATGTCATTAAATAATTATAAATATATCTTTAAAGTTATATGACCATTCACGTTAGCAAGTTACCTCAGATTTTACACATGCTCATAATTTAAAAAAAAAAAAAAAAAAAGACAAATAACACACAGCCAAACGCAAACACTATCTCTACCATTATGGCTATAATAAGGTATGGCCATTTTCAGTTTTGCATAAAAGGAGGACGAGTGGGTTGGAGGGGGCAGGGGGTTCAGGATTGGATTTCCTTTTGGTTCCATGGGAAAAGGAAAAAAGAAGTATGAAAAAAGTAAAATAAAATAATCTATCCTGATCAGTATTTTTTTGAAGTCACTTTCTTAAAGTAGAAAATAATAATAATAATAAAAACAACTGAACCAAACAGTTCAAATGAGTATTTGCAGAAAGTATGAAAGCAAAAGTTTGGAACAGTTACTCTGAATGGATGGCAGGGGAGTGGAAGCATTCCTTTCTGCCTCTTTTCCCTTCGCAGGCACCTGGACTGGCTTTGTAAGCAGGTCTGCCCAGGGCACTGGTCCACATGTTGTGGCGCCATGAACTGTAAGGACGTGTGGTTTCAAAACACAGAGAGGAAGCGGCTTTGCTCTTCCTCCCGGACTTGGAGTCCACCTCTCTGAACTGGCATCTGAACAGATGAATGAGGATAAGAGGCCAAACGACAACAACGAACAAAAAATACCTTCTTTTTTTCCCTTTGTTTGTTTGCAAAGGTACATGTTTAAATAGAAAACATCTGAAACCTGGTTAGGACTGTCTCTCTCTCGGGCCTTTTGCTTTACAAGATTTACCCTCTTGGGGTTGCAAGATCGTGACAGAGTGACTGAATGCAAAAAAAAAAAAAAAGAAGAAGAAGAAAAGAAAATTTTCTAAAAAAAACAGGCACTTTGTAGATAGCGAGTTGATATACATATATATGCACTCTCTATATATGTATATGTCGATACACTGGGGATGTGGCCCCCCACCGAGACCGCTGGGGCCACTGCTGAGGAAGTTTCAATAGGGTCGCCAAACAGATTCATCCATTCTGCCACTAGAATTCAGAACGGTGGGGGAACTGCTGTGGCTTCCGTCGGCGTCAACGCCATCGTTCTGGGTGGGCAGGTTTGGGTTTAATAGCGTGCTGCCGTTCGAGGTGGTGGTGCACGGCGGTAGCATTCTGGAAGGAGACCGATCTCCCCCGGGCACCATGGGGAACTGATAGGATCCTGACGAGGTGCCATAGTAGAGATATGGCGTGCTGCTGGTCTGGAAGGGTCCGCTCTGGCTTTGGGAGGAGCCGGGGTAGGGTGGTGGCAGGTAGGTGTGGTAGTGGGTGGTGGCGGACATACCGAGGGACATGCCTGAGGTGACTGGCGGGGTGTAAGTAAAGGTGGCTGGATAGTGCATTCGTGGGTTGGAGAAGCGGCTCTCAGTGAGGGATGAAATGCTTGGGAACTGCCTGGGGTCTGAAAAAGGGCCCAGTTCTGAAGCACCTAAAAATTACAACAGAAGATGGGGGAGGAAACATCTGTAAATATCAGTTAAAATCATGAAAGAATTTTTTTCTTTACAAGGAAAAAAAAAAAAAAAAAAACTTTAGCTTTTCCCCAATGGAACAGCAAGCCACAAACAGACTTTCAAATGCACCAGTCACTACACAGTCTTTTGGGTTTTTTTTTTTTTTTTTTTCATTTTACAGTCTTTTAGCCTGAAGTTCTTCATACACACACCCCACCCCCCACCACCCCAGAGAATCCCAAAGGGCTTTAAAAAATCCAAATATGTGCTAAGTTGTGCATGTAAACCCCATACTTCATGAGACAGATTTCACTCACCAGACTTTAAGACTGAATCCTCATTGATTTTTTTTTTTTTTTTCTCCTCCCTTTCTGTTTCTTGTGGCACCTCAGCTATTTGGAAGTGACCTTCATACTAAGTCTGACACATTTCTTTTTCTCACCCAATAATCAAGAAATTCCAAAATGATCCATTTTGGTATTGATACTCTTAGCAGGGCCCTTTCATCAATGAAGGACTCTAAAAAAGATAACCTAACACGGGCCTATCACTTGAACTTGTAAAATAATGTAAAATCCTCATCTTTGTAATCAATTCATGTATTTTTTCCTCATCTTAGTAACTGATTTCCAAAAGAAAATCAAACTAGATTTCAATGTTTTCTGGAACTAGTTTATGTATCTAGGGTCATATAGGGAGAGTCTGACCCTTAGAAACTCTGCTGAGGGTCCTAAGCTAGCAGGATTGAAAGTGGCTGGCACCTAGCAATCACTGCACTTCAAGTCTTGACGGGAGAAGCAAGACCTGATTAAGGCCACATGCCAATAGCAGCTTTGGGGAAAAGCTCCCTGGAAAAGAAGAAAGAACAGGAGGGCATCCCACCATCCACCTACTGGGCCCATATACCACCTCCTACAGAATTAGCTGCAGGCCAGTTTGAACTGGGAACCTGAAGCAAAGACAGTTTTCCCCTAAAACATGAGGTCCTTTAACTTCTAAAATTAACAGGATGCCTTCTTAATAGGTATTTCTGGCACTCAACTTATGAAACCACAGTTAGAAACCACTTCATGTGGAAATTAGTTTTCGGAAATGCCAAAAACTTATAGTTGTAATCTTTAAAGACTGGGTTATGAATTTCTAACACTGACAGAATTGTGACAAGCCTTAGATAATACCAGTGTTCTTAAAGATTTTGTTCACACTTGAACTCTTCCAATCCTTTGGCTCTCATATATTTGCTTTTCCTACCGCTTTTATCTGTAAGGGAAAACACTCAGCATTCTTTTTAAATTTTTGGCCACACCATGTATGGCATGTGGGATTCTTAGTTCCCCCATCAGGGATCGAACCTCTGTCCCCTGCACTAGAAGGCTGAGTGGGCCACCTTAACCACTGGACCACCAGTGAAGTCTCACTTGGTAATTCTTGAAGGCCTTTAGTGAGCAGGTACTTCCTCAGCTTCCTTTTTATTTAGCCCCCGTTCTCGGATCCTAAAGGAAGCATCCCAATCCTCTTCTTTCAAAGGTGCTGATCGAGAGCTACTCATTTCTGTTAAAATGCACACTGCCTTGTGTTCTTTGTAAAATGCTCACGTTAAGCGCCTTAGTGGGCACTGATAACTACAAGTATCTATTTCAAAGCAATATGTCGTTAACAAAAGTGTTTCTCACTCATCGGGCAGTCTCAGTCAGACAACCCCACCCAGCCCAACCCAGCAATTGTGAAAAGTCTCACCTGCCTGGCTCTTCTTACTGAGAGTGGAAGGCCAGAGGCAGAAGTCAGAGGTGGCAGTGTCATCATCTGTAAAATGAGGGGATGAGCTCTAAGTTCCCTTCTGGTTCTGCCATTCTATCACCGTGAATCCCAAGACAGCAGGAGAAGCTACTGCCTTGGGGGAGGGGGAGGGGAGGCTGGGAAGTTCCCACCCCTCACAGTAAACCTTCCCGGAATCCACAGGCCCCATAAGCAGAGGGGGAAAAGCTGGTGAGCAGCTAGCTTCTAATACCGGAAGCAAACACTTTCAAGATGACAAACCAAAACTCGCACAGTCTGGGCAGTTGTTCTATGCTTTTGATAAATTCTTCCATCCTCCACTGGCCTCTCCCTAACCCCTCCCAAGTACGAAAGGCTGACAAGTTCAAGTGTGAAAAGGTGCAAGGAGGGATGCGGACAGAATTGCCCACGGTAGTGCAGATGAGTTCTGCCATCTCCCTGCCCCTGGCTTCTGTAGTGCCTGACACAATACAGGCCCGGCATGAGACCACAGATGTTCTCCGCCAGCCCCATTTTCATCGCAGGGCATCTAGGTGAACTTGAGTTGGCAGAGTTAATAGGTGTAGGCAGGCCACTTCTGTACGCGTTAAGTTCAACACTCAGCTCGTGTGAGAGAAACCAGAATAACGTGAGCAATTTCAAAAGGAAAGAAGTCACACTTAAAAGAGCAGCGTTTGCTCTACAGAAGCACAGAGCTCACACAAATAGGCTCATCGATGTAAAAAATGCTTCTTGTGAGTGTTTATACTTAAAATATCCTGTCCTTATAATTAAAATTCCATGTGGTTTCCCTTATTTTAATGCAGAAGCCCTATTAAAACCCTTTATGTGGGACCCTGCCAGTAAACTCCAATGTGGCTTTGAATTTATCTCTCCGCCCCTTACCCCCAACTTCTCGATTTTACCTGATACGTTTGGCTGATGTTTTTATTATCCATCACATGCCGGGATTACTGTACCTTTTGGGTTTAGAGATGCCGGCTAATGCAAATTGACATTCATTTTTCAATTAATGAGCTCTGGTTGTGGTTTATAGAACACAATGCAACAGGTTTCCACTAGGTTTATAGAATTTACACCAATGGCTTCCAGTCACTTAAGACTGTCAGGTCTTGAGGATTTAACTCCTTCTGAGCAAAGAGAGCTGATGTGGACTTTAAAGGGATTAAACGGCCATTTTTATAACTTAAAAAAAGATGAGTCTCTAGAACTTGCTTAGTCATTTTGTGTCACACTGCAATCTGTTCCGTAGGAAAAAAATTTAACAACCTGTTGTAGTTTCACGTGAGATCTCTTATATAATAATCAGCGGTGGGGAGACTGAAAGAATCCTCAACTTAGAAAGCACTTAAACTCCTTCCTAACTTTCAGTTATTTTTTATAATAATTATTACAGAAACAAATGCTATAACTAAATTTTCTTTCTATACTTCTAATCTCTTTTCTGTACAAGAACTCAATTTTTCTTTTAGACCGTCTTCTCAGGTTGTTCTGATCTTTGTGTTCTAAACTATTCATACCCACATCACCAACCACAATACACACAACTACAAACCATCTACAGACCTAGATATTATATCAACTAAAGAAAATGTAATATCTATTTATGAAAAGGATAAGGACAAACACCTGGAGAGTTCTAGAAGTACTCTTACCCCCATCTAATTTTAGAAACAAAGCCAAAGCTCAGTAACTGCCCCAGTGATCTGCCTTGTAGCCTGAGAGCTCCCCGGAGCTGGTTTAAAACTCCAGATCACAACCTACAGATTAAATAAATCCAGTACTGCCAGGAGTTACTTGAATCCCAAGATAAACATGGTACATCTTCTCAATAGGCTGGCTTTACTCCGTCTGGAAACAAGCGGATGCTGTACGGTAAACACGAGTATGATATGGACTAGCATGACTGAAGCGACTTAGCAGCAGCAGCAGCAGCAGCACGCAACACTTGGGTGAGTTTTCAGGCAAGCTTGTAAAGCTTTAGAACACTTAGATGAATTTTTAGACAAATGAAAACTGATTTCAATAAAATTTTGCACTTGGGAGGCTTTAGACTATGCCCCCAGGTTCCCTAAGGTACCCATTTATCCTCCTCTGCTGGTTTGGGGTATTCTGGTGACAAAAATCCAAACCCCTCTTTAACTGTCTAGATAATCCTAATCTAACCCACTGAAAAATAGGGAAGCTAAACAGAGAAAGGGAACCATTTACTCTACAAAATCACCCACCTCCAGAGAGGCAGAACCACGGTTAGACAAGGCCTCTCAGACTTCTAACCTCTCTTCAATCTTAGTCACCCTTAAGGAATTTGGTTGACACAGATACAGATATATATATATATATATATCTGTCTTAAAAGTTCTATATGCTGAAATAAATTTGCTTTAAAATATTTAAGCAGCTTCTTCTGGTGCCCATGTGTTGCCCCCAAAGAGAGTTATTGTCCTTGGGAGACTATTTAAAAACTCTTTCAGCACTTGCTGACCTAATTTGCTAAACAGTGAGCAATTAATTCAGTTATTCATGGCATAATCTGATTGAGACCAAGGTCAAGGGCTTGATTCCCTTAGGACCTGCTGGNTGGTGCCCATGTGTTGCCCCCAAAGAGAGTTATTGTCCTTGGGAGACTATTTAAAAACTCTTTCAGCACTTGCTGACCTAATTTGCTAAACAGTGAGCAATTAATTCAGTTATTCATGGCATAATCTGATTGAGACCAAGGTCAAGGGCTTGATTCCCTTAGGACCTGCTGGTTCCCTACAGATGCGTTTCATTCCAGAATGATCCTCTGCACCCCCTGCCAAAGTCAGAGACCTGCAGATTTCTGTCCTTATCAGAAAGAGAGCTGCAGGAAACTTGCTCACTGGAACAGCAGCAGCAGCAGTAGCAGTTTTTCACAATCTAATATACCTAGGGAAGAATATATTGATGAAATGCCCATGAAGCTCCAATAAAAATAAAATCGAAGTTAAAAGTAAAAATTCCTTGGGAATTCCCTGGTGGTGCAGTAGTTAAGAATCCACTGGTCGGGGAACTAAGATGCCTCATGCTGTGGGGCAACTAACCCCTCATGCTAGACCAGAGAAAGCCCACGCACCTCAACGAAGACCCAGCACAGACAAAAGGAAAGAAGAGGAAGCACTGATTATTCTTCAGTGAATGCAAAGTCTAATCATCATGAAAACCATTTTTTTTTAAAGTAAAAATTTCTTGCCCCTCCCCTCCAAAGTCTATGGGGAAAAAGGAAATAGCCTGCTTTTACCCAACCAGGTCTCTTGGGTCTTCTGAGCAAGTGGAAAGTGCGGTGGGGAAGGAGTGAAACCAAGATAAAGGAGAATAAAAGAGAAACTCTGATCTCTGGTTCCTGTGGCCTGCAAACCTCCACTCAGCGCCTTCCACATGCTGCTGTCTAATGCTAGTTATCTTGACTTGTGCTGGACTCCTAACTAGAGGGAGCTACAGTAGCAGTGATCTGATACTCACTCATCTTCCCCTTTTGGGTTTAATAACAACCATGCTTGATGTTTCTTTCCCTACTACTTTCACATACATTTTCTCATTCAGTAGACACTTAAACCATTATGGCTTGGTTGGTTGAAGATGGGCCAAGACAGTACTAAAAAGAATGGAGATAAGAGCTTGAAAAGAATATTGGACTGGGCTACTTGCCATTCAGGGCTGTCAGCTAGGAAACACCACACCCAGGGACCATCTCCGCTAGGGAGTGGAATTTACACATCCCAATCGCGGAGGGCAGGTCGGGACACAGAAAAGGACCAGAGACCTTGAGTCCAGGTGGAACACAGGTTGGCAAATGCAGACTTCTCTGTCCTTTTTTAATGCAAGGGCAAAAATATACTGTATGAAAAGCCATCAGACTTCTCAGCAATAAGGTATTAACTTCAAAGCTTCATGAAAGCCTTTTAAATGGTAGGAGTTATCACTTCACCAAATCTCAAATAACATCCCCAGTATTCTTACCTGGGAAATCCCAGGGACTGGGGAGCCTGGCAGGCTACAGTTCATGGGGTCACAAAGAGCTGGACATGATTTAGCAACTAAACGATAACACTTTTCATTAACCCCCTTGCAGCATCCTCTCTATTGGAATAAGAAGCAGCGCCTCTCTCCTCTAAACATTTTCTTCCCCTTCTACATTTTGGCTGCCACCTTCCCAACTGCTCTATTATATAATTTCCTATTTCACTCCTGTTCTAATAGCATTTATTTTCCATATCACTGTTTTGGGCCTTCAGCCACTGCTTTACTGAATTATTAGCTGTTTCTTAGCCTGTACTCTCCAACTACAAAGTAAACTTTGGATGGTAAGGATTATGATTTATTTTCCTCTCATATCCCTCAGAACAGTCTACAGGGTAAGAGCTTAAATTTTTTTAATGTAAGCATATAAATGGATGAATAAATCAATGAACAAGGCAAATGGGCTAGGGATTCAAGAACTCTGCACAACAGCTGGTATGTTTTTGATGCATTAAGAAAATAGATATTATAATAAATATTCAGCAATGGTGGCATCAGACCTAAATGTAACTCAAATACAATTCCTAACTTACAAAATCTCATAAAACTCTCTTTAAAGGGTGTTCAAAGCTCTCCCCAGATATCACTACATTATTTGACTTCACGTTTCAGACAGAGGCCCACCAATGGTAGTCGCCACTAGTGAACAGATGCCACCGGGCTGTGGTCAGTATCCTGAGGGCCCGTACCTATGTTAAGTCTGCCCTGGGGAGTCAGGGGGAGGAGAGAGAAAGGAGAAAGAGGGCCAGGCTACAGATGGACAGTGAATGGCATATTCCTGTCCCCAGGGCCCCAGGGTAACTGCTGTCACTAAGGCTGTGTCATTTATTTGCAGGGGGTAGTAGTCAAGCTCACATCCTGTTTGAATTTCTGGACAGCAGATAGAGCCAGTATGTCAGCGTCACCCAGAACTGAGGATGGCCTTTCTAGATGAAGAAGTGGCAGCCTGGAGACAGGTGGATCTTCATGACCCTGAGATGAAAATGCAGCTCTGTCCTAGGCCAGCCTGAACATCTCCCCCTTGGCTGCCCTGACAGTACATGCCAGCAGGAAAACGTTGTGTTTCCTTAGATCTGAGTTCTCTGAAAAGACACACAGAACAGGAAAATCTTCCACCTTTTCAGGCCACGCAGATGCAAGGCCTTGAAAAACCAGAGGGTATCACGTCGACCCAGCACAGGTCACGGCTACCCTTTACCAGGTGTGACTGAACAGCTCTGCAAAGTGGACAATAAAAGATAATGGGAAAACTACTGGCATCGTCAGAGCTTCCTGTTCTACTCTCCCAAGGTCACATCTCACGCTGCTCAGGATGAACCTTCCTGTTTGTGGTAGGACGTTTACTCAGGACCCTCACTGCGGCTCTGTGCATGCTCAGACTTACAGCTACCTCCCTGCCAGACCCAGGTACTGTAAGCAGGCCCTTCAAGGCCCACCACCACACAAGGACTTTCAGGTATACAAATCCTTATCATCTTTTCTTTACCCTATACATACAGGACATTTACATACGTAAATTTTACCACTCTGTGGTAAAAGTATTGTCACTGGTTTCAGAGAAATATTTTCATTTTCCAACTAAGGTATTTTAAAGAAGTACTTAGAATATTTAGTGTTAGAGTATTTAGAACTACTTAGTATTTAGAGAAGTATTTTCATTTTCCAACTAACGGGAGAGCAAATGAAGAAGAGTCATGTATCCTCCTTTGAGATCCTCCCTATTTCCACAGTATGGTGTTAAGATGGGTACTTCCAAAAAATCTGCTAAATGAATGAACTACTAGCATAGTCCCAAGCAGATAACATGACAGAAGCAGAAATGCTGTATAAACATTATCTAAAAATCAACTTTCATCTCTACCCAGAAGATTACTTTGCATTTTCCACACTGAGGCTTTAAGAGATGTTACATCAACTTTCTTTCTTTCCCGGAATTTATTTCTTCACACTGAAATGATCAAGTATTGATCACTCAATTAATTTTACTTTTAATTTCATTAAATCAGTCAGAAAACTACACCCCACGTGGAAGAAATGTGGTGGGTCAGGCTGGTGGGAAAGAAAGCAGAAAAATGAGAATCTGAAATCGATTTTTTGAAGATAATAAAAGGGTCAGACCAGCAAGATCCACAGTTGTGCAAAAGAGAGGAAAAGTGCCTCGACTATCCAGTATAAATATTTATTTTCCGTGTTGTAATGAATTGTACTTTTCCACTGCACGCTCACAAATTCTGAGGCCAGCTGATCCCAAGGCTAAGAAAGTATGCTACGTTGTAGGAAAGAGAGAAAAAGGGAGAGAAAAAAAAAAGTACAACCTGGTTGAGGTTTCAAAAACTTCAACCATCCTTTTAACCCACTCAAATTTTGAGGATACTGTTGGAATAATACATTTCCTCGTGGTGAGGGGNGGGGGAGCAGAGTGTGCGGGAGGAGCTCCAGAGTTCCCTCTGCCCTTTGAGGTGCTTCAATGGGAGAATCTTTCAAGCGTGGTACGTTGTTTCGAAATGCTATGAGGATGGGCTGGGGACCAGCATGGACTGGTGCTTAATAGCCCAGTCTTTGTTCCAACCATAGGGATCTCCCAGGTGTTTCTGTAGTCCCAGCATCTCGTGGTGTCACAGATTTTACTAATGGAGAAGAGATTTGAGAATCCCACCTGCAGAGCATCCATGAAAGACATCTACTAACATGAGAGCATTAAATCCTCAACCCAGCCCTGGAAGGGAGACGGTGTCACTGACCCCACGTTATGGATGACAGACTGAAGCTCAGAGATTTCCTCAAGGTTACAGACCAGTAAATGGTGGTCCAGAACCTGGCCCCAGACCTGGGGGGCTCCGCTGCCACAGTCCCTTCTACTGTTCAGAGATTCAGTGTCATTTAAAAAAATTTTTTTATTTTGTGTTGGAGCAGAGTCAATTAACAATGCTGTGATAGTCTCAAGTGGACAGCAAAAGGACGTGGCCATACATATACATGTATCCATTCCTGGGGTCGCTAAGAATCGGATACAACTGAGCGACTTCACTTTCACTCTTCACTTTCATGCACTGGAGAAGGAAATGGCAGCTCACTCCAGTGTTCTTCCCTGGATAATCCCAGGGACGGGAGCCTGGGGGCTGCCGTCTATGGGGTCGCACAGAGTCGAACACGACTGAAGCAACTTAGCAGCAGCAGCAGCAACAGCATTTTCCCCCAAATTGCCCTCCCATCTAGGCTGACACATAACATTGAGCAGACTTCCCTGTGCTACACAGTAGGAGCTTGTTGGTTATTCATTTTAAATATAGCAGTGTGCAGAGATTCAGTGCCATTTTTATGAGAGTGCTAACATATCGGCAGCCATGACTACCTGTAGGGCAATGATGAAAAGAGTTCTGATCAACTACCAGTCCTGGGGGTAGAGGCAGAGATGGGACGTGGAACTGGGAGACTGGCTCTTCATCCCTATCTTGAGGGCTCCACTCGGACTCTGAATTCCCACATGGTCTTTACCACTGATGTTCTGAGTGATTGTAAGCAGGTCACACTTTATATTCCTCAGATTCTCTCCCTGGATAAGGCTCTTGCAAGTGAGAACTGGCAAAAGTACACAGCAAATGGTAAACATCTCCATCTCACGAGGGTATCCCCGAATACGGTATTAGTGAATTAGAAGAGCCAGAGAAGAAGGAAAATGTAAAAACTGGGGTCCAAGCTAGGAAAAACGTGAGTTGAGAATCAGAATCCTGGAAGCTCCTGATTAAACTCCACACACCCAGCGCCAGACCCAACCAAACTCTTCTGTAAAAATAAACATGCCTCTTGCAGTGGGAAAAGGAGGCTAGGAGAGCAAATAATCACCATAGCGACCACATTCCACCATCCCCTAAATGCACAGACTGTGTTTTCAGATCCGCCTCGATTCTTCCCTTCTTAAAGTCAGAATAGATCTGCCCCTCTAAGTCCAGCATCAGCACAGCCTGACTCTCCCTGTGACTGACTCGAGCGCTGACCCAGGAAGTCTCCAGGCAGCAGCCACCTCGGAGGGAGCATCCTTTAAAACGTTGACAAGCTCGGGGCACGTTTTTCTTCAAATAAAATTCCCTTCAAAGGGCTTAGCGCCTTGGTGTGGTCCAACAGCCCCGAAGCCATCTTGAACTTTAATGCCTCTGACTCAAATCACCCGGTGCCCCAAGACCTGAAACGCGAATCAGATGACCAAAATGCCCTGGTTCAGTCTCCAAGTCAGCTCCACCGGCTCTCCCAGGCCTCACACGACCCACGTTACTCTGAGATCAAAACCACAGGCTTCAGCCTCAAGCCGTGTCCTGCAGGACCCAGCCTTACCATGCCCTGCTCCCTCTCCACTCAGGTGCATCCGCTGACCTGCCCTCTCTGCCCAGGCCCTGGGATGGGTTCCCGTCCACGAAGACCCTGTAAGAGGCATCCTGGCTGTGACCAGAAGGCCACCCTAGAATCAAGAGCCACTTGTGCGTGTGCATATCTGCTGCCCAGATGGCTCATCTGGGTTCCTGAAGCCTTGCCTCCTCTGACTTTCTGGCTCCTGATTTGGTGACTGCCTAGGCCTTCTGTGACTTCATGTCACACTTTTTCCTCACGTTTGTGTACGTGTCTAGATCTCTCCATTAGGCACACAGCAAACACTTGCCAGAGTAACAGTCCTGTCCCAGTTTGCCTTTCCAGTCTCGCCTCACTGTCCCTCGGGAACTCTACGATCCAATCAGACTGGACCCCTGTCTGGGTCCTGTCCTGTCCACCCTCTTTTATCTTCCCTCTATCAGGCGCTGGTTTTACAGTCTTCTCTCAGCCTTCTCTCAGCGAGCCACGCTCGCTCCATCTCAGTTCCTCGAGATTCTAAGCAGCCTGCAAAACATACCTCACAATCCCCCTCAGCGTCCAAGAGTCGTCTTCTTGTGTCCTTGCTTTATCCCAGAGTGACCCCTCCCGCCTCGAAACACCCACCCCGCCCCTGCCCCGTTCTTCATCTGTCTGTCTCTTCCAGGCAGGCACGTGCGTGCAGAGGGCCTACAGTCACCTCACCACTCCATCAGCCTGTAAATTCCTTGAGAATGACCACTCTGTCCTACCTATCTACAAGTATCTGCAAATGCACCGTAGCTCCTCTCAAGAGTGACATTCGGAAAGTTTTAAAATGTGTTGTGTGCAAGAAGAAAGAGATGGTGATGCCAGGTTTGCCCTAAGTTCTCATCTCTAACTGTAGTTTGCCTGTGCCTTCTGGTTTCTGCCGGTCTATCTTCAGCCACCTGCTTTTCCTGACCTACTACCCCTATGGTTTACCTGCACCTAAAGGGCTCAGGTCAGTTCTAGATTCTCAGCTCTGCTTTGCCCACCACTTCAGGGGTACATCTCTCGTTCTAACCTGTCCCCTGGATTCGCTCCCTTATCCTAAGAGCTATTCTTTTTCAGTCCCAAGCCAACTCTCCTGTCTCAAAAGTAGTAACTGTATTTAAAAAGCAGTCCTCAAATGTATACACTGCTTTTCAGGTTGTCACTGTTTTTACATACATCTGGTTTAAGCCCAACTGAAAGGTACCAACGGATAAGGAAACTTAGCCAGGGGAAAAAGGCAGCGACTTGTGGATGCAGACAATTAGTGGCAGAGCCAGAGTGAAACTGTCAGGTTTCCTAATTTGTGTCCCTTTTCCCCACTAGACTTGTCTCATTAGCATCTACTACTTTTTATCCTAAGAGAAGTCCTGACAGGCGGAAAGATAGTGTTTAACAACAGGGATCATTTCGGTTGAAATTTTTTTAAAAAGTGATGACCAACATGCCTTCCCACATTGGAGGAACCAATATCAGGAACCAAAGTATTACCTTTTATTTAACTGAAAACCTGACTCACTTTGAAAAGAACTCTGTTGCTAGGATTTAGCCTAAAACCATGTACAAGAGTCTTCCTACTGTCTTGATGCAATGCCCCTTATGTAACTTCCCAGTCCACACACAGTGCTGCCGTAACTCGTTCCCCTGACAGTCTGAGCTTTCCCACTCAAGCCCTGCACACGGAATTAACTCAAAACTTCTGCAAGAGAAATGTCCCTTTCAGAGTTTGATTTGGCATCCATTTCAAAGAGCTGTTTGTATATTTTAGAATATGGAGAATTTTCCTTTGATTGAAACCTCTCTTTTCACAATAGACAAGAGATGATTTCTCTTCTGAGTGATTTAAACAAAAACAAACACATCTTAGTTACATAGAACCTTGTTCTCAAAGTGGGTTTTTTGACACAAATCAAAACTTACAGATTGTCAAGCATTTGGCAAAAGCCTTAAAACAGCCAAAGCCAAACAGTGAAATTTTCCTTGTTGTAGGAGATAAACAAATACTAGAGCAAACTTAAAAAAAAGAGAAAAAAGGACTTCCTTTCACTTTCTTCTCTGCTCGATAACACTACCCTCTCAACACACCCACCCACCCCTGCAGAGGGGTTTCATCCTCAATGTTTACTCCTGGTGCTATAGTCATAAACTCGCCACAAATGGACAATGTCAACATCTGTTGTGGCTGCTCCCAGACTCCTTGTATTTCTTTAGGACATGAAGCCCGCTGTCTCCCAAGTGTAAACAGACACACCTAATTATGTATTAAGGTGTCTGAGAGGAGCTACTTGTTTTGATGACCAAAAAAAAAAGAGAGAGAGGGCCTGGTTAGCTCAGTATCCTTGAGAGAAACACACAAAAACACAACAAACAGTCCAACGGTAGCTCCTCCAACAGCGGAATTTCTCTGCCTGCCCCAGACCTGAGCCCTATTTTCCCCAGCCTGGGAATACTGTCCACCGAGTCCCCTCTAGATGTGGTCCAAGACAACTGATAATTGGTCAAGAGAGATGGTGCTGTCACAGATGTGGGGCTAAGTCTACTGAGTCTCTTCATAAGGATTTAATGTGAGGGTGAAAAGAGGAAAGAGGCAAAGGAGATAATTCATAGATATCTTTTTCAGATCAAAATGGCCAGGTACGGCAACAGCAACAACAAACAAGAGTCCGTGGCCTATCAGAAATGTAGCAGGAGGGACTTCCCAGCTGGTCTTGTGGTTAAGAATCCACCTTCCAATGAAGGGGGCACAGGTTTCATCGCTGCTTGGTGAATTCAGATCCCACATGCCGAGGGGAAAACTGAGCTCCACAACTGGAGAGCCTACACACTGCAACGAAGACCCAGTACAGCCAAAATAACATCGAAGGAGAATAGGATTCTAGAGCCTTGGACTAGTAGTCGGGCTGAGGTTCTGGAGACAGAACTGTGCCTAATGGGCGGGGTGATGGTGGTGCAGCCCTTTCTCCCTGACCCCACACATTCAAGTTTCCCAGCTCTAAAATTTTGATTTACAAAACCTTGAGAATTCCAAAAGTACCTTTAAAAATTCTATTAGAAATACTGTTCTAAAGAAAGGTGAAAAAGAGTATTACAGTTTTTTTAACGAGGTATGTCTACTGTGTGAAAAATACCCGGTTCCCCTCTAGATACAATGTGCTAATTAGAAAATGTAGTAAAAAAAAAAAAAAAAAAAAGTATAATAGTTGACAATAGTTTGCAAGAAAGCCAAAAGAAAATGCGAACACTATTAGCTTTTTAAGAGTTTTTCGCCATTAAATTTAGCAGGAAAGGGGTTTAAAATTCACTTTAGGCTCATACATTCAACGAGAGATATGATGTACGCTATTTCTTTTTCTTCTTTGCTCCAGACTCTCAGAGAATTATTTGGACCTGACTTATCTGAAATTAAACTAACAATATTTATATCCACTTTTCCAGGTCTTGCAGGGTAGGATATATTGCATGATTTAAGTAGCNGGCTCATACATTCAACGAGAGATATGATGTACGCTATTTCTTTTTCTTCTTTGCTCCAGACTCTCAGAGAATTATTTGGACCTGACTTATCTGAAATTAAACTAACAATATTTATATCCACTTTTCCAGGTCTTGCAGGGTAGGATATATTGCATGATTTAAGTAGCTTAAGTTTCTTTGCCCCCACATATAAAAATATATACTTTCAGGTTTTAAAATTTCATTAATATATGCATTTTCAATCTCTACAATAAAAGGTAGATTTACAAAAATCAGAAGGTAGATTATTTCCACTGTTGCTTCTTATAGGAATCTGGTAAATTTTACCTTATTTTGGGTTATCTGATCTGTTTCAAGCATGGATATTGCCTACTTAGTAAGGAAGACTGGTGTTATGTNGAGAACAAATGCTGGTGTCTTACCCAGCTTTCCTTGTCTCAGATGCAGGAGCTGGGCTTGCAAGCCTGATGTAACGAGCCCCCAGCCCCTCGCTTGTAGATCTCCTCCCTTCAGGGTTGTTGCCACACACTTTCTGTATGATCATCTAATAGCCCCAGTATAGCATTTCATTCCATCTTTAAAAGCTGTATATAGCAGTGGATAGAGCTTCTCAGGTGGTGCTAGTGGTAAAGAACCTGCCTGCCAATGCAGGAGACTCAAAAGACTGGATTTCAATCCCTGGGTCGAGAAGATCTCCTGGAGGAGGGCACAGCAACCCACTCTAGTATTCTTGCCTGGAGAATCCCATGGACAGAGGAGCCTTGCTGACTACATTCCATAGGGTCGCAAAGAGTCGGACATGACTGAAGTGACTTAGCAGTAGATAAAGGCAATGAAAGATATAAAAACACACTACCTACATTTTAAGAGGACAAAATACAATGCTGGTCAGTCCCCCCAATTAATCTCATCATTGCACTTCATTGCACCGCAATCAGGGTTTGCACCGTGCCAAGGAAAGGGAGCTACTGGAAATAATCAGATTAATGTGTCAATGAAAACAACCAAACCAAACATTTCAGCTCTCAGAGTGGATTGCTGGCCTGAATTTTCCAGGTGGGTGGTTCTGTATTCACCTAATAAATCAAGCAATTCCTGAATGACTGATTCACTCCAGGGTATAGAAACAGTGTAGAAACATTAAAGTTTTAGAGGATGCAATATTCTTCCTTTCAAAGTAAATGAATGATGGGGGCGGGGGGAAGTACGATTAAAACATGTTGATGATACAGGCAGATACCACCCCCCCGCCCCAGTCCACAGTCTCTCCATCCCCACCCTTCCAGGTTGAGCACAAGCCACCATCTTGTTGCCATAGCGACTGCCCCAGCCTCCCAGCCACGCTCTTGCTCTGTCCTTCATCCTCCTATGCAATTCTCCCCCAAAAGGCCAAAGTGACCTTTGGAAGATAGAAACACATTTATATTTTGACCCTACTTAAAATCTATTGGTGGCTCATCACTGCAGGTCCCTGCAAATCCAAACTTCTAATCCTGACCAGTGAGACCTCGCATGACCCGAAGCCCATCTCTCTGACGCACCTTATCTGCTACATCTGCAGCTACTGGGCACTCTGCTCCCCAGTGAGGGCACGAGCGCTAGCGTTCCCCACTGCCTGGGGGGATCACGCAGGGCTACGCCTCCTGGCTATTTGGGTCTCAGCTTAAATGTCACCCTACTCATCAGGTCACCCTACTTTACTTTTTCACAGCACATGTCCATAGATAATATTCTCTTATTTTCAACTGCCTACCCTTACCCTTCTTTGGAGAAGGCAGTGGCACCCCACTCCAGTACTCTTGCCTGGAAAATCCCATGGACAGAGGAGCCTGGTGGGCTCAGTCCATGGGGTCGCTAAGAGTCAGACACGACTGAGCAACTTCACTTTCACTTTTCACTTTCATGCATTGGAGAAGGAAATGGCAGTCCACTCCAGCGTTCTTGCCTGGAGAATCCCAGGGATGGTAGGAGCCTGGTGGGCTGCCGTCTATGGGGTTGCACAGAGTTGGACACGACTGAAGCGACTTAGCAGTAGCACCCTTACCTAGTAATAGCTAACATGTATTGTGTGCCAGGCATTATTCTAAGGACTATTAGCTACCTCTTAGTCCTCAACCTTTTGAGGTTGGTGGTAGTGTTACTATTATTAGCCCATTTTACAGATGGAAAAATTGTAGCACAGACAAGCTAAGTAACAACCCCAAGACCACACAGCTAGTGAGTGAAGAGGCCTGGCTCCAAAAATTGAATGTTTAATCACCACATCATATACTAGTAGAAAAAGCTTTCTGAGCTTTTCTCTGATTCATCACCATATTAGTAAAGTGTTTATCACACGGACATAAAAAACTGTGATAGCAATATTCCACTAAACAGAATTTTGTTATAAATATATATGTCATAAATATAAATATATTTGTCATAAATATAAATGTCTAAATAAATCATACATATACAATCTCTAAATAGATCTAATTTCTTCAACATAGAAGATCTGGTCTTCTGATTCCATGTATTCTCTTATTAACAGAATTCACCTGCTCTTTTGTTTTAATAACCTTTAGCTTACAAGATTCTCATTTCTCCAGTGAGATAAAGTGCACTTCATTATAACCATCCTCAAGAGATGTAAACCAGATACACTGCATAAAGCCATGCAAGGATGTGTAAAACATCAATGAAATAAGTTTCTTAATTCTAGGCTTCACCATGTACCAAAGCTCAGCTATGGGTAAGGTCTGAATGTACCTGGCATTAATTAACCTGATCTTATGTTGCTTCTCATCAGAATCAACTGAAGTATAAGACAAAGCTTTCCTTGACATCTGCAGTAGTTATTTCTATAAATTTAGTTCATAAATCAAATATTATCCAAGCCTTTATTCTTATTATGGGTAGCAGTATCCAGTTTTCTTATGTGCTTTCAGGCCTTATTTTAGTATCACAGACATTCAAAGCTTTATGAATATCTAGCCCAACTAACTCACCTCACCCCTGAGGAAACTAAAACCCATGGAAATTAAGTGACTTGCTTAAGAACTCAGAGGTACATCAAAGATTAAATGCCAGGTTCCTCAATTCCCAGCCAAGAGCTGTTTCCAACACACTTTCAATGATGCTCTGAGAGTTTAATCACTATGCCATATGCCTGGGCCTTTCAAGAAATGTTTTTCTGATAAGCCAAGTCAATTCAACACAATTTTACTCAACAACTGCTACTTTTATCACTGCCGGGTTCTACTCTCTTTGGAGGTGCATGTCCCAAATTTAAATGTTTCAATCATTTGCTAGATTAAATAGGTTATTTGAGACTTTACTCACCCTTCAAAGAGAAACCAATCCAAGTATATCAATAATCACCATAAATGTCAGTAGTTTAAAGGCATCAGTTAAGACAGAGATGGTTAGAGTGGATCAGAAAACAAGACCCAGTTGGACATTATCTACAAGAAACTCACTTTAAATATAAGGGCACACGAAGATTATGTGAGCAATGAGAAGCCTCATTCATTGCTGGTGGGAATGCAAAATGTACAGCCACAGTGGGAGACAATTTGGTGGATTCTTTCAAAACTAAGCATACTTTTACTATGCCATCCAGTATTTGGACTCCTTGGCATTTACCCAAAGAAGTTAAAAACTTATGTTTACACAAAACCTACATGCAAATGTTTATAGATTTCAAGGTACTCACAATACCCATGAAGTAGTATAATGTTATTGAAACTAGAGCTGGAACAGCCACGAATGTATATTGCAAACTCTAGGGCAATGACCAAAAAAAAAAAAAAAAGGTTAAAAAAGAAGTAGAACTGATATGCTAAGAAAGGAGAGAAGAGGGAATCAAATAAAACACTCAAAACCACAAAAGGTAGAAAAAGAGTAGAAGAAAAAATCAAATCAAGAACGACATTAATACAAAGAAAAGAGTAACGAGTACGGTGGATGTGAATCCATCAGTAGTCACTTTAACTGTCAACAGTCTAAATGCACCAATTAAAAGAGATTGTCAGAGTCGATCAAAAACCAGTTAATGCTTCAAAGGTAGGGTACCCTTGACAACCAATTAACTTCTAAGGTCAGGAAATAATGGAACTTGTTCTGTTAACCACCCAGGAGGTCAAACTCTCCTTTTCAGAATCTTTAAGGTCAATTCTCCAACATATCTTTAGGTAATACTGAGAATCACTGTTTTCCCAAGGTATAGTATGGGAGCTGACAAGTTTGTTATTTTTAATAATGAGTACCACAACAGTATTATCAGACTTTTTTGTTTTCTCCAAGCCTGGTTTTATTTCCTTTGTAGTTGTTATTTAGAAAGGGTTCTTTTTAATTACATGTGGATGTGACCACATCAGTGGGCATATTATTGATTTATCATGAATCACTGCTCTCCTTGTCATAGGGTGGAGTGTTTATAACCATCCTCATATTTGTTATCATTATTCCATTAATGATAGCATTATTATTAATGACAACAGGGAGCTGGAATGGTGACCGTTTGGGTTGGAGAGAGCTGTAGCCAATGTTTGGATACAGAAACATTGGGCTTCTCCAGTCCACCATGCTTGGCTGGTTCTAAGTTGGTCGCTGAAGGTCAAAGTCTCTCTAGAAAAGATATGACACCTTCCTGGTGAAGAAATCCTTTGAGATATTCAGGGACAATGTCACTTGAGCAGACTTTTAATTTACATGACTTTCATAGACTAAACATTCCTGAATTTCTTGAGAGCCACATCCAAAAAAAAAATTTTTTTAGACATTTTAGTCAAATGGGATCCTAGATTTGCTTCAGACCAACTCACTTATATTCTGACCTAGTTTAATAATATGTTTGTTTCTGAAAACAAACTCTTCAAAACAAAATACAAACCCAAAATGACTTGGAACAACTCAAGCTAAAGTGCCATCATCTGCATTTTATCATATACAATTTAAATGATAAAAAAGCTTTTTACCTGTTTAGTTACCTCTTTAAATGTATCTTTCTAAGTTCCCCTTACAACTGTTTCTATGCATTAGCAAAACTAACTTAATGTTATCACACAATTTCTCTTTCCCTTTTTCTACAAGCAGTGATCAATTAATACTTCCTGAAAAGTCAAAGGGCTTCTCTGCTAGCATCAGCTGGTAAAGAATCCACCTGCAATGCAGGAGACCCTGGTTTGATTTCAGGGTTGGGAAGATCCCCTGAAGAAGGGGTAGGCTACCCACTCCAGTATTCATGGGCTTCCCTGGTGGCTCAGACAGTGAAGAACTCACCCAAAATGTGGGAGACCTGTGTTCAATCCCTGGGTTGGGAAGATTCCCTGGAGGAGGGCATGGCAACCCACTCCAGTATTCTTGCCTGGAGAATCCCCACAGACACAGGAGCCTGGTGGCCTCCAGTCCATGGGGTAGCAAAGAGTCAGACGTGACTGAGTTAGTTAGCACAGCACAGAGAAGTCAATGCTCATAAAGTAACAAAATAATACTAAAAACATGGGGATTTCAATGGTCCTATTTTTCCTGAAAAAATTAAGTAGTAGCCTTGCTGATGGAGAAGGAAATGGCAACCCACTCCAGTGTTCTTGCCTGGAGAATCCCAGGGACAGGGGAGCCTGGTGGGCTGCCTGCCGTCTATGGGGTCACACAGAGTCGGACACGACTGAAGTGACGCAGCAGCAGCAGCCTTGCTGATATATATTAATATCCCAAATAATAGACCCAGTCAAGGATATTTACATGTATGTTCATTCTAAATGTAGGGAACAGATGACTACATGCATATGTGCATATATATGTTACAGCACATGGCTAACTGTACTCCTTCACTTTAAAAGATGATAGTGGAAAATTCTATGATATAATCCTGTGCGAGGCCCATATCTGTACATATGGAATACGGAATCAGGGTAAATGACAATTGTCCTTAGTCTCCTATATAAACCCACTTCTAGATCTATTAGCCAATTCCTAAATATGGGCTTCCCTGGTAGCCCAGTGGCAAAGACTACCAGCCAACACAGGAGACCTGGGTTTGGTCCCTGAGTCAGGAAGATCCCCTGGAGAAGGAAATGGCAACCCACTCCAATGTTCTTGCCTGAGAAATCTCATGGATAGAGGAGCCTGGCCAGGTTATAGTCCATGGAGTCCCAAAGAACATGACTTAGCAACTAAACAACAACCATGGTCAGAGCATAATCAACCCTGAGGCATGCAGCCTGGACTACTGGGTTGACCTCTCTCCTGCAGGCAAGAACTCCCCATGAGCACCTACATGCACAGCAGAGAGAGAGTAACAGAGACAGAGAAAGATAAAAAGGCCAGTTCCATGGCCTAAGGGGAGCCTTCAATCTAGCTGAAGTCTTGGAGAGATAGCAAAGGATTAGGAGGCGAGGCCCTTGGCCTATGGGAGCTTTCAATCTAGCTGGGAAAAGACAACATCTTGTATATTCTTGTCTTAAGAAACATTATGAAACCACACATGTCAACAAGTGTAATCTTTTTTCCAGCTGAAAATGTAATTGTCGAAGCAATTCAGAATAAAAATATCATCTGAGCAGAATGGAACTGCTTTTTAATTTCCTCAATGAGAAGACTTTAAGTTTATGCAGGGGTCAAAAGAGATCCCCATTCACTAAAATCCTGAGCATTTTTTGCATATTCTGGTATCCCTGTGGGCTGGTATCATCATATAACCATGTCACATTCTTATCCTGTCTTCTGAATGAGACTGAAGTCTTCCTGAAGCCAGAGACAATGTCTTTTTATTCACTGCCTGCCTACGCACATTTTAAGTCATGTACCAAGTATTTGTTGAACTGACTTGAAATGGCTGAAATGAACTGAGGAAAGACATCTCAGGTAGGAAAGAAAGCAAGAGGCTACTACCAATATATTGGATGAAATTAATAAAAATTCAAAGTACTTGACAGGCAGAAGCTAATACCTGAATTAAATAACATAAAACCTAACAGGAATAAGTGGGTTTCCCTGGTGACTCAGATGGTAAAGAATCTGCCTGCAATGCAGGAGACCTGGGTTTCATCCCTCGGTCAGGAAGATCCCCTGGAGAAGGAAATGACAACCAACTCCAGTATTTTTGCCTGGAAATGGACATAAGAAGCCTGGTGGGGATTATGGGGTCACAAAGAGTCAGACATGGGGTCTGACTACAGATCATGGGGTCACAAAGAGTCAGACATGACTGGGCAATTAACACATACAACAGGAATAACCATAAATTTCCATGTTTGCTAAGTCACTTCAGTCGTGTCCGACTGTGCGACCCCATAGACAGCAGCCCGTCAGGCTTCCCCCTCCCTGGGATTCTCTAGGCAAGAACTCTGGAGTGGGTTGCCATTTCCTTCTCCAATGCATGAAAGTGAAAAGTGAAAGTGAAGTCGCTCAGTCGTGTCCGACCCTCAGCGACCCCATGGACTGCAGCCCACCAGGCTCCTCCATTCATGGGATTTTCCAGGCAAGAGTACTAGAGTGGGGTGCCATTGCCTTCTCCCATACTTGGATCTTAAAAAAAAAAAAAAAAAAACCTGCAAAAGTAAAAAAATGGAAGAAATGCAGCTTGACAGAAAGAGGCCCATAAGAAAACAGCATAACATGGTCACAAAGAACCAAGGCCACTTTAGCTGGCACCAACAGGGGCTGAGAATGAAAGAGTTTGGTTCTGGATGCCAGGCCTCAAGAGGGCCACTGAGGAAGTGTGGTTTGCCCAAAAACCACCGACCAGGACAGTGAGGTCTTATGTCACAAAATCTCATCATACAACGAGTTTAAAAGGGGGAGAAGAAGAAGGGAGAACAGGAAAAATTCAGAAGATAAGACTTTATGAGAAATGATAGTTGTCCAAACCAGATCTGTTGCTTTGTTTCTGAGGAAGAGTTTTGCTTCAGTTTATGGCTTAGTTAATATAGTTTCTATCGTTTTCTCAGAAAAGACTTTGACACTTTATTACATGACAGTTATAATTAATGTCAGACTCTAAATTAGAAATCAAAAACTCTATTTGATCATTTGGTTTCAAGCTGGACCTAAAGTATGTTTTGGCATGATTACTAACTGTTAGCAGCAAGTTCTGGAAACAGATGCAGTCTTGATATGTGTTCTAAATGTGAAACACATTTCAGAGAGACTTGGAGATAAAAATATACACTGCTCATGCACACTCTTACTGTGCTATTTCCTGTCCTTATCAGTCAAAAGTTTCTCTTGTTTTGCCCTTTATTTGTTGTCCTAGGTGAATAAAAACTTTTTTCTTTTTCCCATTTTCCCTTTCTACTTCTAATTTTCTCCCACATGCCCATCTTCCCTTTTTTTTGTTGTTTGCTTTTTTCTCTTTAAATTTGACCAGGCCATGTGACATGTGTGATCTGAGATCTCTGACCAGGGATCAAACCCTCAGCCCCTGCATTGGAAGGCAAAGTCTTAACCACCAGACCACCAGGGAAGTTCTCTATCTTCTTCTTTCGTTTTTCCCTTGTCATCGTTTCCACTATTTGTTCCATTAAACATTTACTGAGCACCTACTATACGCCATAACTGTGCTAGGTTATAAGAATACTCAAGAACATGCAAGCATAAGCTTGTCCTTGAAGGAGACTATCTCCTATGAGAGGGTGAAAGCATGTAATCTAACTATTATTAAAGGAAGATACATACACATTAGAGGTGTGTCCAGTACAAAGACGAGAAATGGATGAAAGAGTGATTCGTCTGGAGGAAAGTGGATGGTTGGGAAGAAGATGGCTGAGAAGGATCAGCCTGGCCCTGTCTGGGCAGTGCAGAAAAGTGGGCTGGCCTGAAAACAACATACAACAACACAACACACTTGAAGAATACCAGGCATTCTTGGGACATAAACAGCATTCTTTACCTAGGAGAGACTTCCCTGTAGCTCAAATGGTAAAGAATCTGCCTGTGAGGCAGGATACCAGGGTTCAATCCCTGGGTTGGGAAGTTCCTCTGGAGAAGGGAATGGCAATCCACTCCAGTATTCTTGCCTGGAGAATTCCATGGACAGAGAAGCCTGGTGGGCTACAGTCTGTGGAGTCTCAAAAAGTTGGACATGACTGAGTGACTAACACAGTTACCTAGGACAGTTGGGTATTTGGGAAGGCACCTAAGTAGCCACATAAATGGATTGTTATTTTTAGCTGGGCCAGTTCAGTACTTGAGTCAACAGGAACAACCACCTAAATAGTAAACGTTCCTATGAGTAAAACCATTCCTATGAGAAGAAAGTTTTCATTCAAAAATGAGCCAAAGATAAGGAAAGCCATAATCTGGGCCATTTGGTGACGATGGCTAAGACAGAGGAAGTGTTCCCCCAGGCAAGAACGCATGAAATGCTTTCTAAAAAGAAATATCACTAAGTCAGCTTCTTCAAGGACAAGCCTGTATCTTACATATTCTTGAGTATTCTTCCAACCTAGCACAGTTACGGCATATAGTAGGTGCTCAGTAAGTGCTTAATGGAACAAATATTAGTGGAAAAGGAAATGGCGTGGTAGTATTCAGAGGTGCAGGGAGAATGGCCTGAATGCTTTTAAAAATTTAATAACATCCTTACAATGGAATATCATTCAGTGGCAAAAGGAAATGAGCTATCTAGCCATGAAAAGATAATAGAGGAACCTTAAATGCATAACGCTCAGTGAAATAATCCAGTCTGAAAAGGCTACATACTGTAATGCCAATTATATGATATTCTGGAAACAGCAAAAATATATAGACCTTGAGCTCCCCTGGTGGT
This sequence comes from Neotragus moschatus, assembly GCA_006410615.1. Taxonomy (NCBI): domain Eukaryota; kingdom Metazoa; phylum Chordata; class Mammalia; order Artiodactyla; family Bovidae; genus Neotragus; species Neotragus moschatus. The sequence goes on from SJYA01002873.1 coordinate 2,177,290, forward strand.
TTAGTGGTTAAGAATCCACCTTGCAAGGTAGGGAACACTGGTTTGGTCCCTGGTCCAGGAAGATTCCATATGCAGAGGGGCAACTAAGCCCGTGAGCCACATCTACTAAGCCTGCATGCGGCAACTACTGAAATCTCTAGGCCCTAGAGCGCATGCTTCACAACAAGCAAAGTCACTGCACGGAGAAGCCCGTGCACCACAATTAGAGAGTAGCCCCCACTCTCCACAACCAGAGAAAGCCAGCATGCAGCAACCAAGAGCCAGAGCAGACAAAAGTAAAATAAATTTAAAAATATATACTGATAGGAAAAATATTAGTGGCTGCCAGAGGTTAAGAGGGCAGGAGCGGAGGGGTAAGTAGGTAGAACACAGGAGATTTTCTAGGGCAATGAAACGATTCTGTGTGACTCTGTAATGGTGGGTACATGGTACTAAGCATTATGGCCAGACCCACAGGCGTATACAACACGGAGAGTGAGCCCTATTGTAAACTATGGACTTTAGTTAATAATAATGTACAAATACTGGTTCATCAACTGTTAACAAATGTACCAAACAAAAGCAAACTGTTAATGACAAGAAAAAACGGCTGGTGCAGATGGTGTTGGGGAGGGATACTCTGTACCTTATGGTCAACTTTTTGGAAATCTAAAACTGCTCTAAAAAATAAGCATTAGTTTAAAAACAAATAAACATGATAGTATGTTTCTACTCTTTTGAAGGGAATGACATAACTTAGTTCTTCCACTAGCATTTATCAGGTCAGACAAGCTTTCTTTACCAAAAGTCCTAATAACAACAAATCCCTGGACAGACACAATCATACTCCCTGAAGAACCTCTGAGACAAGCGGCTGGACAGTTTTGAGTAATTCACTTACACGAGACCGTGCAGGTGTAACAGATTAACTGCCATATCTGAGAAAGATGCAAAGATTCTTCAGTGACAATGAAACCAAAACTCAGGTTTCCTCAAGTTCAATTGCCCCCACCCTCATGTGGATCCCGGTGAACCACAGAAGCCACGGCGTCATTAGAAAATTAACTTTAATACTTTTGCTCAATTTAGGTTCAAGCACCCAAACTTCTATGAAAAGAAAGGGATTACAGCAAATCTTTCACTAAAATATGTAACCACGTTTTTGCCATCCCCGCCTAAGCACGATCGCTTTCATTACTGAGTCTTTTCTCCATGTGTGGGTGGCTATACGTGTTATCGAAAATAAATCCTCAGTGAAAACAACCGACAAGAACCACGTACACAGTCACAGTTGAACCTTGTACCCAGGTTCATCCTGTGCTTTGGTAGCTCATTCTAGCTACAAATAACAGTAATTAGTCACACAACCAAGTTCTGTCAACTTTGTGAGCTGGGCTAACTATCCCTAATCAATCTTGTACGAATGGAAATCATTCTTGTATCCTCAGCATCAGAAACTCAAAAATTATGCTCAGCTGAGGTCCAGGGATGCCCTTGAAACTGGGCCTACAGCAATAAGATAAAAATACCCTCTGCTTGTGTCAGAAAATATCCTATTTCTAAAGAAAGCAAGATGAGTTTTAACTCACAGAATGCAAAAATAACCCAACCAATCACAGTCAATATTATAGGGAAGAATATTGAATGTTCACTTGGTAACACAGGGCTTGCCTTTGTTTAGGGTCCATTAAATTTAATAACTTCCCCCTCTGTGGCTTTAAACAGAGAACTTCTTCAAAATAAGAGTGGCTCCTATTAAACTTAATTACTTGCCCGTGGCTGAGATGGCAGAGGTGTGTCTACCAAACAGGTAGGTCTTAATAAAGGAATAGTTCTGTAGTAAAAAGTAGATGGTCTAGTGTTTTATTATAGTTGCTTTACCTTTCTGATTTAATTGCTGGAGTTTTCCTTTTAACCTCTCTGAAGGCGTCACTCCCTCCTGTGAGTTAAGAGTGGCCCTGCTAAAATTAATGTCCACATATATTTGGCACATTACTGAAGCTGCTGGTTTCAAACCCTCAAACCAGAGGAACTGACAGAAACTCAGCTATAGAAGGGGTATTTAAAAATGAACTACATCAAACATTGCTGGCTTTGAAATGACATGAAACAATCCTGCCAATTGACCTTGAGTGATCAAATGGGAGTTTTTCCTCTGCAATTTCTAGATTTTGTGGAAGAAATAAAATAGTTTTTAGGAACTTTCTTTATCACACTAACCCCTATTCTGCTGACTTTTGGGAATACTATAGTTTAATGATTAAGATGTCTCCAAAAATGGAGACATCTTAGTGGTCCGGTATAGTTGATCAAGTGGCATTTGTTGATATTTAAATATTATGAAAGAATAAATTCAAGACTGCTTGCTTAAACAGAAAAAAAAAGATCTTCAAAAAGATTACAGTTCTTAATGCTGTCTTATGTAAAAATAAGCCTACAATTGTAGGGAAAAAACATCCATCTAACCTGTATTGGTCTCTCCCAGGGTCCCAAGGCAGACAACATATATGATCCTGTATATCTAATTCATGTATCTTACATCTCTAAGAAGCCTCCTAAAAGGATCACAGAGCCCCATGGATACAATGACCAAGACCACAGAAAAACATGCCAAAGAGCAGCACAGACTCAGGCTAATCTAAGATACTTCAGGGCTTCCCTGGTGGCTCAGCAGTGAAGAACCTGCCTGCAATGCAGGAGACGCACGTTCGATCCCTAGATTGGGATGATCCCCTGGAGGAGGGCATGGAAGCCCACTCCAGTATTCTTGACTGGAGAATCCCATGGACTGAGGAGCCTGGCCAGCTACATCCACAGGGTCACAAAGAGTTGTGACTTTCAAGATAAGACTGCAGGGACGCAGCATGCATGCACACAAGATACTTCTAGGGTCTATGTACCCTAGACTGGTTGGAACCAGGAGGCTGATGATGCTGACTCCTCACTACCTCACCTCCAACCAATCAGAAGAACATCCATGAGCTGATCATGCCCTGTTCCTTGCATGCCATAAGATTCCTCACTACCCACCCCAGGGCAGGTCACACAGTCTCGAGGGCATTAGCCCACTGTGGCCCCCTTTGCCTGGCAAAGGAATAAAGTTATTCTTTTCTGTCTCACCCACCCACCCAAACAAGGTACTTAACTTACATGGGTGAGATGGGAGGCGTTATTTGCAATGAATAAACCTATGTACAGTCTCCGTTAGAAGGCTAACAATAGCTCATACTCTGACTCATAAGTCAAAGAATAAGATTCAATAAATAGCTAGACATCTTTTCGTAAGAGTATAATTACATAAAATACATTTTGAAAGTCAGTAATTACATGTCTACATACTATTTTTTAACAAGCTCCAGAAAAGTAATTATAATCTTTGTGTTAAGCCTCACAAGTGCTTTGAACATCAAAAATGCCATGAGTGATAACAATATTACAGTGATGAAGCCACGCAGTGGTCTGGTTTGTTGACAAGTCTCCCTGCCTTCCCACACACCTTGCTCTTTAATAGAATCAGTGAGAAACAACTTTGGCTACCTCTGTACGATGAATGTTCTTTTATAATCATGTAAGATGAAATGAGATAATATATAAAATCACTAGGTGATCAGGGGTGCTACTTAAATCCCAACTATTACATGATAAAGCCATATTTACCATTGTAAGTATGGTGGGGAGAGGAACCAATCCCTCAAGGGCTTCCTCTGCACTAGATCCCTCTAGACTGGTTTCTGTTTGATTTTCATAATTCAGCTGGATATGAACTCAACACAATAAGGTCAACCCCATCAGACAGTAATAGGGCTTCCCTGGTAGCTCAGCTGGTAAAGAATCCACCTGTAACGTGGGAGACCTGGGTTCGATCCCTGGGTTGGGAAGTTCCCCTGGAGGAGGAAGTGCCTACGCACTCCAGTGTTCTGGCTTGGACAATTCCATGGACTGTTACATGGGGTCGCTACTTAAATCCCCGTTATGTGATAAGGCCATATTTATCNACACACCTTGCTCTTTAATAGAATCAGTGAGAAACAACTTTGGCTACCTCTGTACGATGAATGTTCTTTTATAATCATGTAAGATGAAATGAGATAATATATAAAATCACTAGGTGATCAGGGGTGCTACTTAAATCCCAACTATTACATGATAAAGCCATATTTACCATTGTAAGTATGGTGGGGAGAGGAACCAACCCTCAAGGGCTTTCTTGGCATTAGATCTCTCTAGACTGGTTTCTTGGAGAAGGCGATGGCACCCCACTCCAGTTCTCTTGCCTGGAAAATCCCATTGACAGAGAAGCCTGGTAGGCTATAGTTCATGGGGTTGCGAAGAGTTGGACACGACTGAGCGACTTCTCTTTCACTTTTCACTTTTCACGCATTGGAGAAGGAAATGGCAACCCACTCCAGTGTTCTTACCTGGAGAATCCCAGGGAAGGGGGAGCCTGGCGGGCTGCTGTCTATGGGGTCGCACAGAGTCAGACACAACTGAAGAGACTTAGCAGCAGCAGCAGACTGGTTTCTGCTTGATTTTTATAATTCAGCTGGATATAATCTAAACTCAATACCATAACGTTGGCCCTATTAGTCAGTTACAGGACAACACTTGATTGTTCACCCATAAACTTATAACTGCTGGTATTGTCATTCTTAAAATNTTCTTCCACTAGCATTTATCAGGTCAGACAAGCTTTCTTTACCAAAAGTCCTAATAACAACAAATCCCTGGACAGACACAATCATACTCCCTGAAGAACCTCTGAGACAAGCGGCTGGACAGTTTTGAGTAATTCACTTACACGAGACCGTGCAGGTGTAACAGATTAACTGCCATATCTGAGAAAGATGCAAAGATTCTTCAGTGACAATGAAACCAAAACTCAGGTTTCCTCAAGTTCAATTGCCCCCACCCTCATGTGGATCCCGGTGAACCACAGAAGCCACGGCGTCATTAGAAAATTAACTTTAATACTTTTGCTCAATTTAGGTTCAAGCACCCAAACTTCTATGAAAAGAAAGGGATTACAGCAAATCTTTCACTAAAATATGTAACCACGTTTTTGCCATCCCCGCCTAAGCACGATCGCTTTCATTACTGAGTCTTTTCTCCATGTGTGGGTGGCTATACGTGTTATCGAAAATAAATCCTCAGTGAAAACAACCGACAAGAACCACGTACACAGTCACAGTTGAACCTTGTACCCAGGTTCATCCTGTGCTTTGGTAGCTCATTCTAGCTACAAATAACAGTAATTAGTCACACAACCAAGTTCTGTCAACTTTGTGAGCTGGGCTAACTATCCCTAATCAATCTTGTACGAATGGAAATCATTCTTGTATCCTCAGCATCAGAAACTCAAAAATTATGCTCAGCTGAGGTCCAGGGATGCCCTTGAAACTGGGCCTACAGCAATAAGATAAAAATACCCTCTGCTTGTGTCAGAAAATATCCTATTTCTAAAGAAAGCAAGATGAGTTTTAACTCACAGAATGCAAAAATAACCCAACCAATCACAGTCAATATTATAGGGAAGAATATTGAATGTTCACTTGGTAACACAGGGCTTGCCTTTGTTTAGGGTCCATTAAATTTAATAACTTCCCCCTCTGTGGCTTTAAACAGAGAACTTCTTCAAAATAAGAGTGGCTCCTATTAAACTTAATTACTTGCCCGTGGCTGAGATGGCAGAGGTGTGTCTACCAAACAGGTAGGTCTTAATAAAGGAATAGTTCTGTAGTAAAAAGTAGATGGTCTAGTGTTTTATTATAGTTGCTTTACCTTTCTGATTTAATTGCTGGAGTTTTCCTTTTAACCTCTCTGAAGGCGTCACTCCCTCCTGTGAGTTAAGAGTGGCCCTGCTAAAATTAATGTCCACATATATTTGGCACATTACTGAAGCTGCTGGTTTCAAACCCTCAAACCAGAGGAACTGACAGAAACTCAGCTATAGAAGGGGTATTTAAAAATGAACTACATCAAACATTGCTGGCTTTGAAATGACATGAAACAATCCTGCCAATTGACCTTGAGTGATCAAATGGGAGTTTTTCCTCTGCAATTTCTAGATTTTGTGGAAGAAATAAAATAGTTTTTAGGAACTTTCTTTATCACACTAACCCCTATTCTGCTGACTTTTGGGAATACTATAGTTTAATGATTAAGATGTCTCCAAAAATGGAGACATCTTAGTGGTCCGGTATAGTTGATCAAGTGGCATTTGTTGATATTTAAATATTATGAAAGAATAAATTCAAGACTGCTTGCTTAAACAGAAAAAAAAAGATCTTCAAAAAGATTACAGTTCTTAATGCTGTCTTATGTAAAAATAAGCCTACAATTGTAGGGAAAAAACATCCATCTAACCTGTATTGGTCTCTCCCAGGGTCCCAAGGCAGACAACATATATGATCCTGTATATCTAATTCATGTATCTTACATCTCTAAGAAGCCTCCTAAAAGGATCACAGAGCCCCATGGATACAATGACCAAGACCACAGAAAAACATGCCAAAGAGCAGCACAGACTCAGGCTAATCTAAGATACTTCAGGGCTTCCCTGGTGGCTCAGCAGTGAAGAACCTGCCTGCAATGCAGGAGACGCACGTTCGATCCCTAGATTGGGATGATCCCCTGGAGGAGGGCATGGAAGCCCACTCCAGTATTCTTGACTGGAGAATCCCATGGACTGAGGAGCCTGGCCAGCTACATCCACAGGGTCACAAAGAGTTGTGACTTTCAAGATAAGACTGCAGGGACGCAGCATGCATGCACACAAGATACTTCTAGGGTCTATGTACCCTAGACTGGTTGGAACCAGGAGGCTGATGATGCTGACTCCTCACTACCTCACCTCCAACCAATCAGAAGAACATCCATGAGCTGATCATGCCCTGTTCCTTGCATGCCATAAGATTCCTCACTACCCACCCCAGGGCAGGTCACACAGTCTCGAGGGCATTAGCCCACTGTGGCCCCCTTTGCCAGGCAAAGGAATAAAGTTATTCTTTTCTGTCTCACCCACCCACCCAAACAAGGTACTTAACTTACATGGGTGAGATGGGAGGCGTTATTTGCAATGAATAAACCTATGTACAGTCTCCGTTAGAAGGCTAACAATAGCTCATACTCTGACTCATAAGTCAAAGAATAAGATTCAATAAATAGCTAGACATCTTTTCGTAAGAGTATAATTACATAAAATACATTTTGAAAGTCAGTAATTACATGTCTACATACTATTTTTTAACAAGCTCCAGAAAAGTAATTATAATCTTTGTGTTAAGCCTCACAAGTGCTTTGAACATCAAAAATGCCATGAGTGATAACAATATTACAGTGATGAAGCCACGCAGTGGTCTGGTTTGTTGACAAGTCTCCCTGCCTTCCCACACACCTTGCTCTTTAATAGAATCAGTGAGAAACAACTTTGGCTACCTCTGTACGATGAATGTTCTTTTATAATCATGTAAGATGAAATGAGATAATATATAAAATCACTAGGTGATCAGGGGTGCTACTTAAATCCCAACTATTACATGATAAAGCCATATTTACCATTGTAAGTATGGTGGGGAGAGGAACCAATCCCTCAAGGGCTTCCTCTGCACTAGATCCCTCTAGACTGGTTTCTGTTTGATTTTCATAATTCAGCTGGATATGAACTCAACACAATAAGGTCAACCCCATCAGACAGTAATAGGGCTTCCCTGGTAGCTCAGCTGGTAAAGAATCCACCTGTAACGTGGGAGACCTGGGTTCGATCCCTGGGTTGGGAAGTTCCCCTGGAGGAGGAAGTGCCTACGCACTCCAGTGTTCTGGCTTGGACAATTCCATGGACTGTTACATGGGGTCGCTACTTAAATCCCCGTTATGTGATAAGGCCATATTTATCATTGTAAGTATGGTGGGGAGAGGAACCAACCCTCAAGGGCTTTCTTGGCATTAGATCTCTCTAGACTGGTTTCTTGGAGAAGGCGATGGCACCCCACTCCAGTTCTCTTGCCTGGAAAATCCCATTGACAGAGAAGCCTGGTAGGCTATAGTTCATGGGGTTGCGAAGAGTTGGACACGACTGAGCGACTTCTCTTTCACTTTTCACTTTTCACGCATTGGAGAAGGAAATGGCAACCCACTCCAGTGTTCTTACCTGGAGAATCCCAGGGAAGGGGGAGCCTGGCGGGCTGCTGTCTATGGGGTCGCACAGAGTCAGACACAACTGAAGAGACTTAGCAGCAGCAGCAGACTGGTTTCTGCTTGATTTTTATAATTCAGCTGGATATAATCTAAACTCAATACCATAACGTTGGCCCTATTAGTCAGTTACAGGACAACACTTGATTGTTCACCCATAAACTTATAACTGCTGGTATTGTCATTCTTAAAATACTGAAGGCTACTCAAGGTTAAAGGAATAGTTCCTGAATCTTGCAACTGTCCCCTATAAACTTTGAGATATCTAGTTTTGCATCTTTCTTTGCAGTAAAGTAGGGATTGCAAGTAATATATCTTTATCATCTTATTTTATTTACTCCTTGCTTCCATAAAGGATGTGGGGGAAACTACAGAATATATAATTTGAGCAAACTCTGGGAGATAGTGGAGGAGAGAGGAGCCTGGAGCCACAGCCATGGGATCACAAAGAGTTGGACGTGACTTATTGACCAAACAATACCACCACCACCACCAACGGGACATATATACAGGCTTCCCTGGTGACTCAGTGGTAAAGAATCCACCTGTCAATGCAGGAGAAGTGGGTTCGATCATTGGGTTGGAAGATCCCCTGGAGAAGGAAATGGCAACCCACTCCAGGATTCTTGACTGGGGAACTCTATGGACAGAGGAGCCTGGCGGGTTACAGTCCAACGGGTCACACAGAGTTGGCTACAACTTAGTGACTAAACAACAACAACAGGGTGTATATGGTATAGGATACTGTCATTACTGTGATTCATTAAGTTTGAGCATTTGCAGCCACACTTGATAAAGGACTCAGAAGAAAGAACAACAAAAAAGGAAGTTGTAAAGCTGGATTCTCTGACGGTCCTTAAATAGATTAAATTGTGGTATTTCTTTGCAATGGTCTTCTCGGATAAAATGGAATTTCCTTAGGAATATTCCTTTCTGAAAGATATTTCTGGTGACTTTTATGCTTATGATCCCTTGGAAAAGAACATTAGCATGCCTAATTACATTCCAGTGTAATTTAACATTTTCTATCTTCTAACATCATAAGTAAATAGTTATTTTCTCTTAGTGCTATACTGACTTTTTGTGAATGCCTCCCAATTTCTTTTAGCTCTATAAAAATCCATAGTCTATGGAATAATAATAGTGACAAATATTTATTGAGTACTCTATGTGTTAGGCACTCTGTTAAGTGCTTTATGAATGCCATATAGTATTAACTTATTTAAATATTTCATGAGGGTTTTGTTTTGTTTTAAATATACTCTGTGACCACCCATTTCATAAAGCAAATAACTCCTTTAAAAGTTTAGATTTTTATGGACTGATTCATTTAAATCAGGGCTTGCCTACAAATTATAAATAGACATCCAATTTTTGCAAAACACTTTTAGATCCTTAATAGCTACAATCTGTGTGACACACATATGGTGTGTCAGGCCTGCCCAAACACTTTACACCTATGTATCTCATTTAATCCCCATAGTAACCCTAAGAGCTAAATATTATATCCCTGTTTTACAAATAATAAACGTTTCCAAGAAGTGAGAAACTTGAGTTGGGATTCAAACCTGGGCCTGGACCTCCACCCTTACTGTGCAAGTGATGAATTGTATTCCTTCTCACCCAAGCTCATATGAGAATGTTTTGATTAGGGAAATGAGAACGGATTGCCCTACACTGAAAGAAAACAGGAACTGTTCTGGAAAGCATCTCAAAAAGTGAACACTGCTTAGAGATGGCAACAGAGGTTAATATTTTAGCTGTCCATGTTATAGAGACATAGCGTCCTGGAACTTAGGGACACCTTTCGATACTGAGGGGGATAATAACAAGACAGAAAAGTATGCAGTGTGGTACCTGAGAATCTGTGAGACAGATTCCTGTCCAAGGAGTGTCCTAGGACCAGTCCCAAGGGAACTGGAGATGGGGCTCACTCCTGAAGACTTGGTCCCGTAGTCCACCAGGCAGTGCTCTGGGGCGTGGATGCAGCCCCACACCCAAGAGCAAGGTCAGAGGAAGCAGGGCTCCTCTGGTTCCCTGACAACTGACATCTAGTTCTTTCTTCCTGATACGTTACATGCTGACAAGAGGGATTTTCTGTTCTCTTTGCTCTCATGTTTACATAGAACCTCCCACCCTGGCACCATGTTACTTTGCCAGGAACAACTCATAGGGATGTTTGGGGTGGGAGGAAGAAACTGGACTAAACTTGGGTTTAAACTAGTTTCAAGCAGAAGCCCGTTCCTACCTTTGGCCTCAGATTAATACACAGCTGGATAATAAACCAGTTTCTGCTTCCTCCATGAAATGAGAAAAGCTGTGTCATACTCGTTCATGCAAATGTTTTCAGTAGATATCATTAAACTGCCTCCAAATAACCTGGTTGCTCCATATTACACATGATAAATGATAAAATGCCATTTAGGCAGCTTTTTTTTTTTTTCCAATGTTGTCAACGTTTTCCCATTGGATACACCTCAGAAAGAAAATGCTGGAGATAAATGTCTCTAAAGCTGCCATGTCTCCCTGAGGTTTTTTTTCCCCTCCAGGTAAAGCCGGAGGATGAACAGCTTCAGCCACAGAGGGTTGGACAGACAGAAGCCCCAGAGAACCCTAAACAGAGGCAAAGTTGCACAAATCTGTCCTGGCAAAGTGTCACCTTGGCCCTACGTAAGACAAAAACAGACTCAGTCTAAAATACATAAGGGAGGACCAGAACTAACTCAACACCATCCAACACTGTCCCTGTGACCCTGCATCAGCCCTGGTTACCCCTCTGTGCTTCCCTCATCCTTTCCCGTGTCCTTACTTGATGTTTGCCTAAAGGAGGGAGTTGTTCCAGTAAAGGGAAGTGATCACTAGTTCTATACTCTGCAGATTCTCCAATAAATAACATGTGATTCATGACAATAACAGCAGTCAGAATGAGAAAGTGTCACGTGGTTTTCCCAAGACTGGAGGTTCCCGTCCCCCCCGCCCCAAACCCTGCTTTCCCTACTCACCCCTACGGGAGTCCGTCTGTGGCAGAAAAGGTGAAGGCCTTAGGACCCGAGAGCCCTTTCCTGCCATTCGCTTCAGAAACAAAGCCTTCCCTCCTCCCAAGTTGAAAGAAATAAAGGACTGTGAGCTAATCGCAACCTGCAAGCCTGCGGGCAGCCCATCAGCTTGCCAGTGGTGCAACCCGGCGGCGGAGCGAGTACCGGCTTCGAGCTTTGCAGGAAAGGAGAGAGGGAGAGAAAACAGAGACAGAAACACAAAGAGAAAGAAAGAAAGGCATTAACCTGGCCAGGAGTCAAACAGGTGCATGGAGCCCGAACGCTGGGAGCAGTGCCGGACACACAGAGGGCCCCACGGTGTGCTTCTCACGGAGTGGGTGGGGGAGCGGGGGAGGGCTGCATCTGACTTGATGGGGGCAGGGCTGCAGTCCGGATGCAGGGGGTATATGACAGATTTTTTTTTTTTCTTATTCACAGGACTCAGAGGGTTGGCCGAGAGCCTTTAACTTTCCTCCACTTGTCAGTCTGACATCTTCGTGGATACTCTCTGGTTCCCAGGGACAAACGCTCTACGAGAGGGGGGAGGTGCGGCCAGGATGTTGATCACACACATCCCCACCATGAGTCACAGAATTTCGTGGTGCCTTGGGAAGAGGGGACGGTGAGCCCTGGGGGCTGCCACATTGCGAGCAACACAGTGAGCTGTGTGATTCATGGCGCTGCCTGGGTCTTGAGTTGGCTGCTCAGAGGCCGCAACACGTGGCCCTTTAAGCCTCTTGCGGCCTCACTGTCCTTGCAGTGACTCGTGTCTGTCTGATGGAGATCTGAAGTGTGCAGTTTCTCTCTCTCTGAACTGGCTACCTGGAACTTCTGGGTGTTTAAGAGCCTCTAGAAATGGAGGGCTGTGCCTTCAGGCTGTAGTTTGGCTTTCAGGCAGATGTTAGGAACAGAAAGGAACGCAAGCAGAGGAAAGCTGGGCGGGCGGGCACAAGACCCTCAGGAGAAGGCCCCAGTTGGGAGACAGCGCCAACTGAAAGGGATGCAATTCAGCAGGACTGAACCTTGGGGACACTGAGTGTCCTCTTAGCAAAGGATGCCATGTCTGGTGGAGATTCAGCCTCTTGACCTCAATTTAAGTTCAAGCCCTCACTAGCCCCGCAATTCAGAAGACCTGGTTTGCAGCTGTGGGAGCCCTGTCCACAAGCCTCTGATGGAAAGTTTACTGTGAGCATAGCTGAGACAGCTGGGCCCACCCTGCAGCCCCAGTCCCACCCCTACACCAGAGTGGGCTCTGAGATCGAGTGTGGTCTTTACCTGAAATGCGCCTGGGCACGTCGGTGATGGCGGGCAGCCCGGTGCCCCGCGTGGAGGACAGTGGGGTGGTGGAGTGGATGGATGGAGGAGTCATCTGGCTCAGGTACGAGGGGTAGGACTGGTCATAGGACCAGGGCGGGGAGGACTGCGCCTGCCTGGGGTCTGGGAAAAAGAAGAAAATCCTTAGCACACCAGCCACTCTGGCCTACACACACAACCCCAAACTTAGAAAGGATAAAGCAGGGGAAAAAAAAAAAAATCAAACTATACAAGGACGACAAATTTCCCACAACCCCACCCTCGCAGGCCCTGTGGAGCACACAGCTTTCTAGACTCCGAGTCTCTATGAAAGTAACAAAACGCATCATGCATAAGGACTATTTGTCTCCCTCACACATAAATATTTCTATTTGGAAAGACTAACAGTCATTTAGAAAACAATCTGTTTTGGGTATCTTCACAAAGTTGAACTCTTTTTTCTTTTTTTTTTTTTTTTAATTTATTACTCCAATGAACATGTATTACTTATTTCTTTTTTAAAAAGAAATGTTGGAACAATTTACTCGATTAAAAAGCAGAGAGATGGTGCCTTTTGCTGCTGCGCATCCAGTCAGTATCCTTCAGACGTGCTTTCTGGTTCTAAAAATGCATGATTCTGTGATTTTAGCACGGTTCACATCCCAGGCAGGTCAGTGGGGATGAGGAGTTTGGGGCAGAGATGAGCACAAAGGGGACAGCATGTAAGTACAACAGGAAAGAAAGGAGCCAGTTATGTTGGGCTTCCCAGATGGCTCAGTGGTCACAGGTTCGATCCCTGGGTCAGGAAGATCCCCTGGAGAAGGAAATGGCAACCCACTCCAGTATTCTTGCCTGGAGAATCCCCATGGACAGAGAAGCCTGGAGGGCTACAGACAACGGGGTCTCAAAGAGTCGGACATGACCAAGCAAGTGAGTATGCACAATTACGTTATCCTGACGCTAAAGCTACCCCAGAAAGTGCCCGTTAAGAAAAAAACAAAACTTAATTTCAAAACTAACCAAGAACAGAAAAGCTTTATCACCATCTAGTTTCGATGTAAAGCACATGAGTTTCTGACAGGAAGAAAAGAAAACCCAAAACACAACAGGGAGATGTCTTTAATCCTATTGGAATCTGTTTAAACAATGTCACATGTTTGGAATGCGGCCTGGAGTTACCTACAGTCACTACAATAATAAAAATAATGGGCAGTCAACTGGTTAGAGTGAACGGCTGAGAATTAGTAATATCTTTCAATGTATCTCTAACAGAGTTTCTTGGAGATACACAAAGAATCACAAGCTAATTTCTTTTAACTTTTTTTTTTTTTTGCGAAGTTCACTTTTTCTTAATTTTAAAAAATTCCAATACACCATGCTGTTCTCAAAACAGCTTTGTATAGAATAGCCATGGATTTTGGAACATGTTGAATTAGGTTCAAGTTCTGAGACTTATATTTCTAAGCTGTGTGATTTGGGGTTAATCACCCAGTGATTCTGAACCTCGGTTTCCTCATCTGTAAAAGGGGATGGGAAGTAATAATATCTGAACCAGAGAGATGGGGAAATTGCATGAGAAGACTATGCAGAGAGGGCTAGCACAGGAGGTGCTCAGTAATATTAATTCTTGCCTTTTAAAAAAACTTTTGGTGACACAGGAATTGTTTCATGATTAAAACACATCTGAATTGGAGCTAATCCATTTAGAATCGGTTTAATTTTTAAATTATTCCCATGTCACCTATCAGCCTCTGAAAATGAAAAGCTCGATTTTTGAAAACAATAAATATATTTGAGACAATTCAGGTTTATCTCTACCAAAAAAAAGTGGATAACAAGATGTGGGGTTTTTTCTGAGATCATTCCTCCTTTAAAGCCTCTCAGTTTTTCTGTACAAAGCCATTTAGTTTCAGCTATTTCTTGTTTATTTGTTCAATTCAGAAACAATTTATTTAAAGACTATCTAAATGGGACATACTTTCTTTGACTCAAAGTAATTAAATACATCTGGATATTTATCGAATGTTTACTGTATCAACAGATATACAGAAAAATTTCATCCAATTCTGTTTTAAGGAACATTTACCTGAGTTTGCAATTTGAATTAAAGTATACTATTGTAAATGGTTCACAGAGACATTTCCTTCAGAAATTGGATGGATATTTAATCGTTCAAGTAATGAAATTTTGTGCTTTAAACTGTTCAAGGTTGAGATTGTAATAGATCGGCAACATTTCAAACCTGATGCTTGTTATATATCTGATACAGATATACTTCCTTGTTTTAGCCATTAATGTCATTTGCTATTCAGATAAATGGTAAATGATCTTCAGATGGAAAAAGATGCATTCCTTACAACATCGGAAAGCAATCTCACAAAGACAAGGCCTTCCCTCAAGCACCATTTTTAATAGATACAAAGGACAAGAACCACACAGCAAAATGAGCAGGGCACACGGGACTCAGATAATCTAACATCACCGGATGACTTTCTGAGCAAGCAGTTTCATCTGTATCTCCACTCCCATACTGTAGCATGTTACCAGCAGTATAGGGCGCTCTGCCTAAAAGTGGGGGAAATACAAAGAAATCTAAAGAATGACTAAAATCACTGATGTTTAGACATGTCACAAAGGAATCAGGGAACTTAGCTTGAATGGAAGATAAAGCTTTGCATTTCTCCTTAAGCTGAGAGGCAGCTCAGGACAAGGGGAAACAAGGGGCCTTTCTGATGACAGGATCTGAGTTGGGGTCTCAGCTCAGCTATGTGTGAGCTGGATACCTGGGCTGTACTAGCTAATTCTCTGAACCTCAGTTTCCTTGTCTAGAAAATGAGGCAGCATAGCCTGGTGAAGTGAACATAGCCAAGAGTTCATGTGTGCCAGCTGGACAGCCAATTTGGGGCTTGAATCACAACTCCCCACTTTACTGAGCAAGTCACTTAGATTCTGAGGCCCTCAGTGGCTCACCTGGGAAATGGGAATCAGGATGCTTATTAAGGCACTGTGAGCATTTACACAGACCAGGCCTTATCTAGTAGGTTGTCTGCCACTCTTGGCACATACAAAGTATACAATAAATAGAAATGATCACTGCTATCTGTAAAATGAGTATAATTATAACTACAATAATTTTTGCTTACAGAATTAAATGAAGTAACACAAGAAAAGCCTTTTGATAACTCTAAAGTACTATATGAAAATGGTCATTATTCTCATGAGATGTGGAAGCTCACATCACATGGCCAATGCCCTGCTGTGTGACATGGGGTGTGTTTCTTAATGTGGCTGAATTTTAATTTCCTCATCTGTAAAATGGGTATGATAATACAGTCTCAGAGAGTATCATAAGGATTAAATAACATAGAGCGAATGGCTAAGCATTAAAAATCTGACTCTAGAGGCCAAAAAAAAAAAAAAATAGAAGAAATACTGTAACAAATTCAATAAAGACTATAAAAATGGTCCACATCAAAAAATCTTAAAAAACAACAAAAAAATCTGACTCTAAACTATCCAGCGTGGCTGGGTTGTCTACTGTTAGTCTTAAAGATGTTCCAGAGCAGACTCATCACAATTCAATATAATGTCCGGCACATAGTAGGTACTCAAGAAATAACCACTGCATGAACCTCTGGGGTGGCTGGAGTGAATAATGGGATTTTATAAAGAAGTAGTAATTAGTCTTTTTCTAACTTCCCCTTAGGCTATAAAAGAACTTGTATCAAATGAGGTTTTAGCTTTGATATAAACTTCCTGACTGCTGGAATACACACTGGAACTATCAAAGGATCACTATCCTTTGAGTAGAGGGCCTTTCTGAAGACTTCCAGCGCTAGCAAAAAGAACTCACTATCCCTAAACAAGCAAGAAGATCTCTCTTTGCTTTCTGTCTCTCAAAGAACAGACTGCAGGCTGGCCAATCTCTCTTTCAAGGTCACCATCCTAAGATTCTATGATGAAGACCTAGTTAAGGAGAATAGGACAGGGCTTGGCAACTGAACAACAAGAAGGAGAGTTACTAAAGAAAAACAAAACACAAGAACCACCTTATGGGGCTTACTAGATCTAGTCTAAGGAATTTCGAAAAGGAACTGTAATCTTAAAAAACAAAAAGGATTGGTCTCCAAATATCCCAGTCTTTCTCTAACACTCTGTGAATGAGGCCTCATCAACCCCAGCTCCCTCATTTCTGGCCTGTGGGATCTTGGGCAAATTATATAACTTATCTGACTTCAAGGTTCCTAATGTGTATAATGGGGATAAATAAGACCTCCCTCCTAAAGTTGTTTTAAAGATTAAATGAGGTCATGTAGGAAAGAGTTTAGCACATGGAAAGAACCCAGTAAATGTTCACCACTATTAAAGCATCTCCTTTACTGAGCCTTCGTTCTGTATTTATGTTTCCAGCTCGTAACCTCTTATTCTAGCAAAAAGGCCATTTTTAGAAAGCTTCCTGCAGTTCTGAAGTCTGCTGTTTGGAGACTTTTATGAGACTATATCTGGTTGCTTCGATAGCCTCTACAATCATTTAACCTGAGTCACGTTCCTTCTTCATCCTAGCTTCTCCCAGACCAAGAAATCCTAATCTGTTTAGTGTCTTTTCTAATACTGTATGCGTCAGCTTTTTTCAAACTGTTAGTGGGGGGAAAAATGGCTATAAAAGATCTTGACTTCCTAAATGCCCAACCACTAAGAAAATGTAATCTTATAAATATATGACTACAGCATATTTGCTTTGTTGTGGACAATTATTAAGGCTGACAATAGAGAAAAGTCACCTTAACCTGATCTCACCAATGATTTCTGAACTCAACTTCCTGAAGAAACCTGAGACTTCTGAGATTGACTCTGAACTTGGATGACTCAGAGCAGGTGACAGATGTTTTTAGGCATCAATCCTAAGATTACTAATAGGGAATAGTGAGTGTAGGACCTAGGTCTAAGACAAACCTACGAATTAACCATTAACAAACAAGAAACGATCTGCATCTACCTTGGGCCCCGCAGGGCTAGTATAATGCATTCCTTCCCTCTGCTCCATCCAGAGTTACACCAGAAGTCTTTCAAGTCTACAGACACATGGAGCGAAGTACCTTGTCCTTCCAATCCAACACGAATAAGAATATCCTTGATTTGGGGGGTCTCAGAGGCTCAAGATAACAATCACTGTCTTGGTATCACATCCTGGGTGATCTGAAATTAGCTATGAACACCCATGAGTTTTCAGAAAATAACTGAACTCTATTTCATAGACAAAACTGCTGTTACACTTGAGTTTTAGGGTGCTTTAAGAACAGTAATTCAGCACTTTTCTATGGCAATCTACAGAAACAGCCTCAATATTATTTTTATTACTATATTCCAGACATTCAAAGCATTGACGTATGTGTTTATACAGATATGATCACTGCAAAACAAGACCTTGGGTGCTGTTTTTTTTATGGGCACATACTCTTTCATGCTTGAGAAAGCTGAAATATGAAATAACACATGAGCATTTTAATAGGTCTCCACCCCTATTTTTCCCCAAGTTTCTCTCATATCACCTAAAAGGTGTGCATGTGGCTGGGGAGGGTCGGAGAGGGGTTGGGGGGTTACATAAAGAGAGGTCATAATCAAGTTTGACCTGTAACATAAACTTTGAGAGAAAAAATCAGGTCTTCCTTATACAATGGGCAGCCATGCTCACAGCAGGATGTGACTAATCACAATGACTAAATGGCAGAGAAGACCTAGGGCTGAGCTCCTGGAGGCGCTGGGGATGACCGAGGAGAGAAGAGCCCCCAGTCTAACTGGGGATGCACACTCGCAACTAGCACCTGGCTTCTGAGGTCAGGCTTATTGGACACCTCAGACCTACAGCTGCACACTTTCAGAAGAAATCATGGTCTCTGTGTCGGCGGACCAAGTCTAGCTACGAAGAGTGCCGGGTAAATAAAAAGGAGCCAGTCACATCATTTGACAAAAGGAATCGCTTCAGCTTCTAGCTGAAGCAACGTCTGTTGGATGAACTTTATTTATCTATTTATTTTTTAGTTTGTTTTGCTTTACAATACTGTATTCGTTTTTGGATGAACTTTAAAAAGACACCAGAAAGGCACGAACTATTGGGCATAAGACAGGCTCAAGGATGTTTTGTAGCAAAGGAGGAATATAGCCAATATTCTGTAATAACTGTAAACAGAAAGTAACCTTTAAAAAATAAAATTTTTTAATTTAAAAAAAAAAAAAGATGGGACTTCCCGAGTGGTCCAGTGGTTAAGACTCTGCTTCCATTGCAGGGAGCACACGTTCGATCCCTGGTTGGGGAACTAAGACCCCACAGGCCTCAAAGCACAGCCAAAAGTAATAAATACAGAGTGAAGATAGAAAAAATAAAACAATAAATAAAAAGACACCAAAATCCTGCATACACTTTGCACTTTCTCTCCCAACACTTTGCACTTTCTCTCCCAACTCAGTAAGTTGAGCACAAGGTTCTTATTTAGCTGTCCCTTTCTCATCTCCAAAGTACCATGGTCATAACTGCCACCCTTAAAAGGGCTTTTGGGATGGGGTGGGGAGAAAGGTTTTTACATGGTATTTTGGTGAGTCAGCAAACTATCCATTTTTCTTGTCATGAACAGCTTCTGTAACCTACAGACCAGTGAGATGATCTAAGGAATAAAAAAAAAAAAAAAAAACCAAAGACATTTCTTGCTGTGCAAAAGCTTACACAAGCAGGTGGGGAGAGTAAGACTAACAGATATAAAATGACAAGTTAGTTCAAAAACTGTCAAAGCATGCACCTGTGTTTTTTTAAAAGCTCTAAAGACAGACATGAACCATGGTGCCCTGATATCACTGTGGATTTTATAAGAGCTCCTAATAGAGTGGTGCTCCTTTGGCTACCTGGAGACTGGGCATATCTGCCTTACATCCTACAGACCTAAGAACACAAAAGTACCGAAGAAAACATCCCCGGAAGATGCTCAGAAACTGCTGCTACCTGGGGGAGAAGTGCTTCATGCATCCCACGTGGTCTCTGTATCAGGCAGAAATGGAGACTAGCATTTATTTAAACCGTGGGTGTGAGAAAAGCAAGATCTGTCCTTTGAGTTAGACTGTAGTTTCTGAAATTGAATAATGGGTGTGGAGAAAATGAAGCAGCGTCATGCATTTCCTGAAATGATTTGTAAAGAGTCATGGGATCTAAGAGTACCCAGACTTTTCAAATGACTGAGAAACTACATTTCACGTCTACACCCTTGAACTCTGAACACTTAGGGTCATAATAAGAGGAAAGGGGAGGCAGATGGATAGAAAAAAAAAAAAAAAAAGCACTGTAGGGCAATTAAAAAAGCACCAGAGGAAAAACAAGTGACTCTAGGAGAACAGGTAGATGTCTTTTCTTAATGAATAAGATAAAGTGGGGAGAGGAGAGAGGGCAGAGAGCTTTAGGAAAAGCCCTAGGAGGAAATTCCCTGGGGATCTAGTGATTGCAGCTCTGTGCTTCTACTGCAAGGGATGTGAATTCAATCTCTGGTTGAGGAACTAAGATCCTGAATGCCACTGAGCCGAAAAATAAAACAAATTTAGAAAAAAAAAAAAAAAAGCCCAGGGAAAGGTACATATGGAAACTCAGGAGTTGCTGTTAACAGGTCCCCTTTGGTAAACACTCTGGTTAGACACTCACGGGTGTGAAAGGAGGGCTGCTTCCTAAGAACTGCTCGAAACAGGGCACACCTTGGATACGGTGTTCAACTTCACGCAGAGATGGGAGGAAACTAGCCAATAGGGCCAAGCCCAAACCAGCACACAAGTGGCTCCTTCCTGTTTGTGCTGCCAGAGGGCTGCTAGGTGACGTGGCAGGACAGTGGCCAGCGGTTTCTGCCCAAGCCATGGGCCCCCAAGGAGCACCTGCTATACTAGGGGACCATCACGTTTGAAGAGCTTCGTATTCCCACCCCTTCTCCTCTACCCACTTCCCCCTCAACGGCACTCAACTCAGGCTGGAAAAACCTCAAATATTTCTTCAGAAAACCGGCGGAGTATTTAACATGAACTGCATAGACAGTTCTCCTGAAGATTTTGCCTCTCCATTGCAACCAGGGTCAAAGTCAATAATCTCGATGGAGGGAGGCAGACTTACAGTTTCCTATCCTAGACTGTTTCTGTCATATTGCTATCATTCATAATACAAATAGACACATTCACTCATATTCATTCATTCACATTTCCTAACATTTATACTAAATGCTAAGTTCTATGTCTTTTCTAATAACCCTGCTAATAACTAAGTGGACATTTAGAAGGTGCTTTCCCACTCATTTCTGGTTCTCTTGACCAAGAAGAAACATGGTCCAAAAATAGGCTTCTTGGGGTGCAAGAGGAACCCTGGATGGGGGGCCTCTGGAGCTCACTGTGCAATCAGACACCAAGGATTCGCCTTCTCTGAGTGTCGCTGTTGTCAGGCGTAACATGAGTAAGGATGGTCTCTAAGATGTTTTCCGAAGATAAAATGCTATGATGCTAACCACTTGAAAAATTGGGTACCCTCCTACACTCAGTCCTTTCTGGAGATGTAGCTGCACCAGAAATTACTGAAGCCCTGCTGAGCTGATCTGGGGTGGCTGGGAGAGGGGAGCTGACACTCAGGGTGCTTCTCATCGCACAGCTTGTGACCCACGTCAGCAAAGAAGACCTCAAAAGCAGGATTCTGACCTCCCTCCTTGTCCCCAGTCAGGGTTCCCTCCAATTGACCAAGGTGGCCAGAATCACTTGGCAGGAGACCAACCCAACCGATTCACAGAGCTTAAGACTGAAATTTGAAACTCCACTCAGTGCTCCGATGGTGACCTAAATGGGAAGGCTATCCACAAAAGAGGAGATATACGTATTGCTGATTCACTTTGCTGTAAGGTAGAAACTAACACAACATTGTAAAACCACTACACACCAATTAAAAAAAAATAAAGACTGAAATTTGACAAAAAAAAAAAGCAGCAATCTGTTTGGATAAAACCAGATGCCTCACAGGGTACACCAGGCACTAGGAGTTAATACAAACAATGGGAGGAGAGGGTCTCCATGAATCTCCATGAATCTTAAGAGACGATAGTGGAAGAAAGAATGAGAAATGATACGGTCTAAGACATCACAACCTCTAACAAAATATTAAAAGAAAAACCAGAAGGAAGCTAAGACAAGGTAAAAAGAGGTATCTTTTCAGTGTCACCAATTTGGGGCTGGAAGGAACTCATCACTGTCCTACAGAAAATGAGGGAATTTCCTTACTTCAAAGAAAAACCTAATAGAAGAAGCAAGAGGGCATACCACACGTCACAGCTAACCTGGTCTCAGCCTCAGCATGTCTAGGGCCTCAGTGTAAAGGCAATGGAGGAAAGGGAACTAGTCACAAACAGGTAGGGCCAGAATCTGAGAAAGGACAGGGATGTGGTGTTGGCCAGGGGACGTGATCTTAGTTCAAATCACAATATTGAACTGAATGCAGTAAATTCAAGTTTAATTCAGGCTATTAACAGCCAGGGGGCTGAGCCTATAGCAGCTGGGGTGTCACAGAAGGTCCTCAGGCATAGTGAGTCCTTTTGTGGGATAGATGATGCTATTATCTGTGGTTCTAAGAACTGTCTGCTATCACTGACTCATTCATTCATTCAGAAAATCTCTATTGAGCACCTACTCTGGTACTCTGCTAGGTTCTAGAGACATGAATGGTGAATAAAGAGTCTGCATTCCCTCAATAGAGTTTATAGTTTGGTGGGAGAGACTGACATTAATCAACTAATCATATAACTGTGATAAAGTGCTAAAAAGGTGATGTCCTTGGCATTGTAAGAATGTGCCATGAGGGACTCCAGCCATGCCTGGGGGCCAGGAAAGGCTTCTCTAATGATGTAATGATTAAGCCAAGAACTGAAGGGCAAGCAGAAGTCCAGAGGATACTCAGGTGGGGTTAAAAGGGCTGCAGGCTAAGCGAACAGCATATACCGAGTTCCGGAGACGGAGGTAGTACAGTTTCTTTTTTGAAGAGGTGAGAAAGCCAGTGCGGTTGGATGACGGACAAAAGGTTCAAAACAGTTTGAGAAGAGGGTGGAAAACAGGTAGGAAGGACCCAGGCTATGCAGAACCTGTCGGACCACGCAAGAGGTGTTGGTTGGTCTTTATACTAAAAGCAGTGGAAGGTCACAGGGGTGTTTTTAAGTACAGGGTGACGTCATCAGATACGCATCTTTTAACATCTCCCTCTGACAACATCATAATCGAAGCAGGGCAGAAGTCCAGCCCAGGACTGGACACACAGGGAAAGGCGTGTAGGGAAAACGGCAGCTGAAATGGAGGCCAGGGTGGAGTTCAGGAGCTGCACCCAGGGAACCAGGAAGCAGCCAGAGGCACACAGCTGCCTCTGCAGGTGGCCTGACCAGGGGGATGAGCCCCTGAGAGGCTTGGCCTGGAGCAGGTTGGCTCTGGGTGAGCGAGGTGAGCCCCAGGCCAAGGGCTTGGGGCCTGCAGGTGCGCTCTGGGCAGGCTCCACCTCATACCTTCTGGTTCAGGGGTAAAGCCTGGGCCTCTGTACCTGTAACAAGTTCCACAGGAGATGCTAACAGACGCCAGAGCTGGAGAACAATGGGCATGATTTTTACTGATGACAGTTAGAAAGGAAAATTACCCAACACTACTTGATTTAATCTTCCCTATCAAGAAGAACAATCTCCAAATAGAACGAGCAGAACAAACATGCTTAAGAGGAAATGAAGGCCCAAGACAGGTGAGGAGATAAGAGAGAGCAACCTACTGCTTTCAATGAATTCAAGTGTCTGCTCCAAGATGAATTATGCCCCACAAAGTCGCAAGAATGTATGGAGACTGGCAGATAAAGGGCTTCTATGTGACAGGGCAGGGTCTGCAAAGTTCTTTATATTCAGGAAAGCATGTCTTCTTGGAACTCTGTTCACTCCTAATCTTAGGTTCACCACCTGCGATTCCTTGTCCATATGACGGTTATTAAATTATTTGAAGATAATGCCTTTAAAGTTTACTACATAATTGTACTTTTATATTATTTCACCCCATCTACCTTTTCTGGAAATGGCATTGCTATTGGTAAAATCTAAATTGCAACTAGCATTTTGGACTCGTTGCTTGCAGCCCACTAAAAACACTGGAGTCACTTTTGACAGCCTGTGTACAATCAACGCTTCACACTTGATCCCCAGAGTGAGTATCAGAAAGCGGGATGGGTTCACTAAAAACTTGCTTCCCAGGATTACTTGAGCAATAGGTTAAGGGAAAGGCTCTCTATCTGCTGTGCATCTTGACCTCAGCAAGATACATACCTTACCTCTAATGGGATGTACAGGTACTTAAAAGGCCCACCAGAAAGTGATCACTGACATGGGTCATGGTCGGCTTTGAAAGAGGAACACAGTAGTATATTCGAGGGCTTGACAATCCTAGTTACATTCAGCAGAGTCTTGAAGGGTGCAAAGCAACTTTCCTAAGCGTCCAGATAAGATGAAATGGGGAGGAAGAGTCAACATAGCGGATGAAGAATCAGCGCTATAAAATAACTCTACGAGATGGAAAGAGGAGGTGAAAGTGACACAATGAAACTGGCAAAGAACAAAAGTGCAGTGCTGCAGTTGGTCAGCTCCCAGACAGGCCCAGGAAGGCTGCCTCGAAAGCGGCAAGCCTTTTCCATGGCCTGCAAGCCACAGTGTGATGGGGTGGCAAAAAGCCAACACAGTCCTGGGATGTATTAACAGAGCACATGTGAACCCCTACCCCCAGATAAGACAGTGCTAGAGAGTTGTGTTTTCTCGAGGTGGGGTCAGCCCAGAACCCTGGAGAAGACAGAGCAAGCGGTGGGACCTCCATCTGTCACAGGAGGAATGGTTAAGGGACAGCCAAGAGCTCCCATCTACCCTCAGCCTCTCCCTGGGCCATCTACTTCCCACCTGAACTGAAGCTTGGTTTTCTCCCCATCCTTCCTCCTAACTTCTCCCCTGGGCCGCTGCTCATTCTCCAAGGCAACAAGATGAGCCAAATCCTCTTCTGTTTTTCCTCTAACCTACCAACCTCCAGAACCTTCCCAGATACTGGTGAGAGGTTCCACATCTTTCTTGTTTCCCTGACTTGCACCACGTCCTACAGAGTTCCACGAGAAACTGCCATTCCCACCGACATCCACCATGGCAGAGCCCACTTCTGTTCACAAACTGCAGCCCCTGCAGAAGACAGTCATGGCTTTGCTGACTGGCTCTTCCTCGCATCTCTGTCCTCACTTGGGTCCTCAGCGACGCTCAAAGTCATTTTCCTTTCCCTCCCTACTCACCTTGCTGACAGCCCCAAAGGTGTACTGTTCTCCTAACCTCTCCCCTACATCCTCCCCACCTGAAACCACCTTGTCAGACTTCACCTTCCCAGGACACTGACTTATAATTTCAGCCCCAAGAGTTCCAGAACCTCTTGACACCTCAGTTTTCTTATGTGTTAAAGAGGGTTCGTAATACTGACTCTGCTGTGAAATCTGTCCTTTAAAGACTGTTCCAGCCAACTGTTTTCAAACAGCTAAAAAAGCAAGTCCTTATCAAAATAAACAAAGCCCTGGAAAGAATCTGATGGTCTTCACTGGGAATGGTGCCATACAATTTTATTCCTGGAATACTTCTGCATATATTAAAATGAAAAAGAATGGAATGAAAATACTTTTCAAACTGATAACATCTGTAATATGTTGTTGCTATTAATATTACATAGTAAAATATACTCTGACTCTGAAGCCCTGGGTGCCTATCTACAATTCAACATCAAAATACACCGTCAGAGCGTCCTATAACTTCATACCTGATTTGCCCCTCTCCTGGGTTACTCCAGGAGGTTGAATATGTCATTATTAGACTCCTGTTCTGATCATTCTGCCCAGAATCCATTGCAAAAGGCAAAAAGGGGGAAGAAGGGTCCCTAGGCAATGAGTGACAGGGGAAGACACAAATACATGTATGTACACATATAGCTCAAGGTAAAAAGAGAAAGATGATGCTTTGGGAACAAAGGAGAAAAAGAAACCCAGACTTCCTCTGGGCACAGTCCTGAAGTCAGGCTAGAGATGGAATAGTCTTAGGGAAGGAAAGAATGAGGTGTTATCAGAGATGGATTCTCCTTATCACAACTAGACAGTAACTGAGCATCATGTATTCCAGACAGGAGGAAATTACAATGACAAGATTCTGGAACTCAAAAACTTGATTTTTCTTGGAACATTACCCTTCTCATCTTTTTGTAAAAACATAATAAAGCCAGAGCATCTTCATTTAAAAAGAGAATTTCAACCAACAGAAATCCAGGGACCTTTAAGCAGTTCATCTATGGATGATGTCAACAGCTGTGGGGACAACATGGCACATTGATGGCCAGCCCCTCACAGGGTCATACTGAGCCTTATCCTTCAAAGCCAGCACAAGCCGGACCTGAACTCCACGTTTCCTTATTAGGAAAAGAGATTTGAACTCGTGTTCACTCACAGGACTTATGCTGTTTCTTCATGATGATTGTAACGGGCAACCTCCTCTAAAGAGCCTTCCTGCTCACATGTGCATGGTTGCAGCAAATTTTCCTGGCTATTCTGCCCACAAGATCTCCAAGGAAGGAGGCAGAACAAGACTCCACAGTAACCTCAGAAATGAAAGCTCAGCACCACCCAAGTGAAAGAATGGTACTTCCAACCACCTGTCTTGAGTGTGGCGATTTCAGTTCCTTAAGACAAAAGATGCCTCTAGGTGAGTAGGGCCACAGCGGTCGAAAAGCAGGAGAGAGACCTCGGTGGACTCCCACTCCCCACATCCTACAGTTCTTCTCACCCGCAGGCACGCTTCCTGCTTGGCTCCAGTCACTGCAGCCCCTGTGGGCTCACCCTCCTCACATCAGAGCCACAGAAACTGCAGCCCCACCCACTTCACCTCCAACTCCTTTCACACTAAAGAATCGCGGGGCCACTGGGCACTCGACTAGGACGCTGTGCTCCCCTGTGTCTAAAAGGCCTTGCTAATAAATGTTCCAGTGCAAGCCCAGCAGACTGAGGGCTAAGACAGCCAAATGTCAACGCAGGCGAAACCCAGCTGGTGGGGTTCTCCTTCATTTTTTTATTAATAATTTTACTTCAACTTTTATTGGAGGATAGTTGCTTTACAATGTTGTGTTAGTTTCTGCTGTACAACCAACTGGATCAGGGCTACATATACACATATCCCCTCTTTTTGTGGATTTCTTTCCCCTCTAGGTCACCACAGAGCAGTGAGTAGATCTCCCTTTGCTCTATGGAACAGTCTCATGAGTTATCTATGTTATACCTAGGACTGGTAGTGTACATATATCAATTCCAATCTCCCAACCCATCCGATCCCCATCTTTCCACCTTGGCATCCGTACGTTCGTTCTCTTCATCTGTGTCTCTATTTCTTGGATCCACTTAATGCTAAAGGGAGCCATCAGACTGAAGTTGGGCAGAAATGACTTCACTTCAGTCAAGGTAACCATCAATAAGACCCCATCATTCTACATGATGTCTGCCACCTCGTTTTTTTTCAAGATACCCCTAAAAGGGTTACTTTGAGTATAGGTTCATATATAACTAACTGTCCATTAACTATCATTAGCTGCCTTTTAAAGCATAATTCAGATACTCATAATGCATTATTTTTATGAATGTTTTGTCCCTGAGGGTCCTAAAAAATATCCGAGGGGGAAAGAAAAAGATGGTGGTCCCTTAGGACATGTGTCAGATTGTCAGCAACGTGCCCAACTCAACGGCCATGACGCTGGCTGCCCACTAAGAGTCTGGAACTCAAAGTCAACTAAACTAGCTCCAAAAGCCTAGAGCAATACATTTCTTGAAGAGTCCTTTTCCTTTACCTGCAAAAAAAATCATACTTTTCACAACTGCTTTAAGCCTTCAGTAAGAATTTTGTGTAAAACTAGTCTGTAAATGGTAACTGCTGCTGCTGCTAAGTCGCTTCAGTCATGTCCAACTCTGTGTGACCCCATAGACGGCAGCCCACTAGACACCTCTGTCTCTGGGATTCTCCAGGCAAGAATACTGGAGTGAGTTGCCATTTCCTTCTCCAAAGCATGAACGTGAAAAGCGGAAGTGAAGTCGCTCAGTCATGCCCAGCTCTTAGCGACCCCATGGACTGCAGCCTACCAGGCTCCTCCGTCCATGGGAGTTTCCAGGCAAGAGTACTGGGGTGGGGTGCCATTGCCTTCTCTGGTAAATGGTAAACAGCTGCACAAATAAAAGCCTGAAATGGGAGGAAACAGGGACAGGAGAGAAGTTCACTTCAGCCTCCCAAAGATGCTGGAGGTTGAGTGCGTAGGACCCTCCAGCTATGTGGATCTTGCCCTAATTCCGGTATTAACGACTCACTAGAGGGTAAGTGGGACTCTGAGCAAGTTATTGAGGCTCTCAGACCATCAGTTTTCACATCACCATCCAGCTCATAGACCTGCTGTGAGAAATGCCTGCTACACCATATACAGTAGCCACGGCAGTACTGTCAGCACAGAGCAGCTAATAGCAATCCACTCAAAGAGGTACTAGAAAAAAGATTTGGGCCGGAATAGTAACAGGTCACCCTTCCTGAAGAAGTCAAATACCTGGCCATTCATTCTTCACCAAACCGAACGTCGCCAAGCAATGGGCACCACCAAAGACAGTGGGGACACAGAGATCAGTGAAACATAGCCCTGCACTTGGAAAATTCTGATGGAGGAGATGGACATGCACACAAAGAATTGTCACCATGTCCAACAGTGGTGTGGAGACTGGACTGGACTTGGGTAGGTTGGAAGAGGCCTGACAGAGGCGCCAGCATTTGACCTGAGTTCTGAAGAAAGAGGAGCCGTGCAACCAGTCTTAATTCCCTCCCAGGCTCCTGCTGCTGTTTCCTGAATGATGACCCTGCTCCTGCCTCTGCCCCCTTAGGACCTGTGCTTCATCCAGCAGCCAAAGTGAGTTCTTAAACACATGTGAATAAAACAGACAACTAATGAGAACCTACCGCAGAGCACAGGGAACTCTGCTCCGTGTTCCGTGGTGACCTAAATGGGAAGGGAATCCGAAACCAGAGGTATATGTATACACATAGCTGATTCACTGTGCTGTACAATAGAAACTAACACAACATTTTGTAAAGCAAGTATACGCCAACAGATTGTTTTTAATGTGAATTAGATAATGTCATTTTCCTACTTCACATCTTTCAATAATATCCTTCTAAATATCCTTCTATGCTCAGAATTGGAGAAGGCAATGGCACCCCACTCCAGTACTCTCGCCTGGAAAATCCCATGGATGGAGGAGCCTGGTGGGCTGCAGTCTATGGGATCACTGAGGGTNAACTAGACAGTAACTGAGCATCATGTATTCCAGACAGGAGGAAATTACAATGACAAGATTCTGGAACTCAAAAACTTGATTTTTCTTGGAACATTACCCTTCTCATCTTTTTGTAAAAACATAATAAAGCCAGAGCATCTTCATTTAAAAAGAGAATTTCAACCAACAGAAATCCAGGGACCTTTAAGCAGTTCATCTATGGATGATGTCAACAGCTGTGGGGACAACATGGCACATTGATGGCCAGCCCCTCACAGGGTCATACTGAGCCTTATCCTTCAAAGCCAGCACAAGCCGGACCTGAACTCCACGTTTCCTTATTAGGAAAAGAGATTTGAACTCGTGTTCACTCACAGGACTTATGCTGTTTCTTCATGATGATTGTAACGGGCAACCTCCTCTAAAGAGCCTTCCTGCTCACATGTGCATGGTTGCAGCAAATTTTCCTGGCTATTCTGCCCACAAGATCTCCAAGGAAGGAGGCAGAACAAGACTCCACAGTAACCTCAGAAATGAAAGCTCAGCACCACCCAAGTGAAAGAATGGTACTTCCAACCACCTGTCTTGAGTGTGGCGATTTCAGTTCCTTAAGACAAAAGATGCCTCTAGGTGAGTAGGGCCACAGCGGTCGAAAAGCAGGAGAGAGACCTCGGTGGACTCCCACTCCCCACATCCTACAGTTCTTCTCACCCGCAGGCACGCTTCCTGCTTGGCTCCAGTCACTGCAGCCCCTGTGGGCTCACCCTCCTCACATCAGAGCCACAGAAACTGCAGCCCCACCCACTTCACCTCCAACTCCTTTCACACTAAAGAATCGCGGGGCCACTGGGCACTCGACTAGGACGCTGTGCTCCCCTGTGTCTAAAAGGCCTTGCTAATAAATGTTCCAGTGCAAGCCCAGCAGACTGAGGGCTAAGACAGCCAAATGTCAACGCAGGCGAAACCCAGCTGGTGGGGTTCTCCTTCATTTTTTTATTAATAATTTTACTTCAACTTTTATTGGAGGATAGTTGCTTTACAATGTTGTGTTAGTTTCTGCTGTACAACCAACTGGATCAGGGCTACATATACACATATCCCCTCTTTTTGTGGATTTCTTTCCCCTCTAGGTCACCACAGAGCAGTGAGTAGATCTCCCTTTGCTCTATGGAACAGTCTCATGAGTTATCTATGTTATACCTAGGACTGGTAGTGTACATATATCAATTCCAATCTCCCAACCCATCCGATCCCCATCTTTCCACCTTGGCATCCGTACGTTCGTTCTCTTCATCTGTGTCTCTATTTCTTGGATCCACTTAATGCTAAAGGGAGCCATCAGACTGAAGTTGGGCAGAAATGACTTCACTTCAGTCAAGGTAACCATCAATAAGACCCCATCATTCTACATGATGTCTGCCACCTCGTTTTTTTTCAAGATACCCCTAAAAGGGTTACTTTGAGTATAGGTTCATATATAACTAACTGTCCATTAACTATCATTAGCTGCCTTTTAAAGCATAATTCAGATACTCATAATGCATTATTTTTATGAATGTTTTGTCCCTGAGGGTCCTAAAAAATATCCGAGGGGGAAAGAAAAAGATGGTGGTCCCTTAGGACATGTGTCAGATTGTCAGCAACGTGCCCAACTCAACGGCCATGACGCTGGCTGCCCACTAAGAGTCTGGAACTCAAAGTCAACTAAACTAGCTCCAAAAGCCTAGAGCAATACATTTCTTGAAGAGTCCTTTTCCTTTACCTGCAAAAAAAATCATACTTTTCACAACTGCTTTAAGCCTTCAGTAAGAATTTTGTGTAAAACTAGTCTGTAAATGGTAACTGCTGCTGCTGCTAAGTCGCTTCAGTCATGTCCAACTCTGTGTGACCCCATAGACGGCAGCCCACTAGACTCCTCTGTCTCTGGGATTCTCCAGGCAAGAATACTGGAGTGAGTTGCCATTTCCTTCTCCAAAGCATGAACGTGAAAAGCGGAAGTGAAGTCGCTCAGTCATGCCCAGCTCTTAGCGACCCCATGGACTGCAGCCTACCAGGCTCCTCCGTCCATGGGATTTTCCAGGCAAGAGTACTGGGGTGGGGTGCCATTGCCTTCTCTGGTAAATGGTAAACAGCTGCACAAATAAAAGCCTGAAATGGGAGGAAACAGGGACAGGAGAGAAGTTCACTTCAGCCTCCCAAAGATGCTGGAGGTTGAGTGCGTAGGACCCTCCAGCTATGTGGATCTTGCCCTAATTCCGGTATTAACGACTCACTAGAGGGTAAGTGGGACTCTGAGCAAGTTATTGAGGCTCTCAGACCATCAGTTTTCACATCACCATCCAGCTCATAGACCTGCTGTGAGAAATGCCTGCTACACCATATACAGTAGCCACGGCAGTACTGTCAGCACAGAGCAGCTAATAGCAATCCACTCAAAGAGGTACTAGAAAAAAGATTTGGGCCGGAATAGTAACAGGTCACCCTTCCTGAAGAAGTCAAATACCTGGCCATTCATTCTTCACCAAACCGAACGTCGCCAAGCAATGGGCACCACCAAAGACAGTGGGGACACAGAGATCAGTGAAACATAGCCCTGCACTTGGAAAATTCTGATGGAGGAGATGGACATGCACACAAAGAATTGTCACCATGTCCAACAGTGGTGTGGAGACTGGACTGGACTTGGGTAGGTTGGAAGAGGCCTGACAGAGGCGCCAGCATTTGACCTGAGTTCTGAAGAAAGAGGAGCCGTGCAACCAGTCTTAATTCCCTCCCAGGCTCCTGCTGCTGTTTCCTGAATGATGACCCTGCTCCTGCCTCTGCCCCCTTAGGACCTGTGCTTCATCCAGCAGCCAAAGTGAGTTCTTAAACACATGTGAATAAAACAGACAACTAATGAGAACCTACCGCAGAGCACAGGGAACTCTGCTCCGTGTTCCGTGGTGACCTAAATGGGAAGGGAATCCGAAACCAGAGGTATATGTATACACATAGCTGATTCACTGTGCTGTACAATAGAAACTAACACAACATTTTGTAAAGCAAGTATACGCCAACAGATTGTTTTTAATGTGAATTAGATAATGTCATTTTCCTACTTCACATCTTTCAATAATATCCTTCTAAATATCCTTCTATGCTCAGAATTGGAGAAGGCAATGGCACCCCACTCCAGTACTCTCGCCTGGAAAATCCCATGGATGGAGGAGCCTGGTGGGCTGCAGTCTATGGGATCACTGAGGGTTGGACACAACTGGGTGACTTCCCTTTCACTTTTCACTTTCATGCATTGGAGAAGGAAATGGCAACCCACTCCAGTGTTCTTGCCTGGAGAATCCCAGGGACTGGGGAGTCTGGTGGGCTGGCGTCTATGGGATCAGACAGAGTCGGACACAACTGAAGTGACTTAGCAGTAGCAGCAGCATGCTCAGAATAGAACTCACTTTCCTGAACAGGGCCTGGAAGACTTTCCATTATCCAGCCACTGCCCACTCCCCTCGTTCACTCCATTCCACCTGCTGGGACCTTCCTGTCCCCTGATCGCACCACACTTGCAGCTCCCTGAGAGATTTGGCCTGAGTTCCCCTTGGCCAGAAATTCCATCCTCAAAGCTCTCCAAAGAGCCCTTTGCCCACTTTCCAATCAAAATTAGCTTCTTCCCTGCTCTCTCTCTCTCTCTCTCTCTCATCCTCTTTTCATTTTCCCAAAGCTTTTACTATTATCAGAAATTATCTTGCATGAATGCTTGACCCAATTGCTGACTACATGTCACCAAAACACAAGCCCCTGGTGAAGAGAAACTAGACTATCTTGTTCTCTTACATTCCTGTCTTGCAAACAGAAAGCACTCAATAACTACTTTTTGGAGGAATGAAGAACAGCATGGCAGAATGCCCACCTCAAAGGTTAGATGGATTTCCCAGTCCACCAGGGGCTGAGTCAGCTTTTTATTCCTTCTAGATGCAGCTTACCCATCCAGAGAGCATTTTGAGTTTAACAACAGTGCTTATGGGGAATTCCCTGGTGGTCCAGTGGTTAGGACTTGGCGCTTTCACTGCTGAGGGCCTGGGTTCGATCCCTGGTCAGGGAACTAAGATCCCCCAGGCTGCGTGGCATGGCAGAAATAAATAAATAAATAATGGTGCTTATCATGAGCAATATTGCCTGACATAGTTATCCCAACCATTATAATCACATTCTGAATCGAAAGAAGTGGATATTTTTGACAGACTAGGTGTTTCCTAGCACCCAGAGACAGGCAACCAATGTCTGAAAGATTAAAAAAAAAAGAGGTACAGAGGAAGCAACTTCCTCAGGAAACCATGGGGAGGCCCTGGGCCCTCAGGCAGAACGACAGCCATTTAAGACCTCGACAGTGACAGGCCAGACCAGCGCTGCAAAGAAGCCAGCCCACTGCACAGCTAGGACCCTGAGCCCCAGGAACCGCAAGAGACGCTAACATGAAACATTGAAGGCTTAGGACTTCCTCAATTTATAATTCCTAATTTCATGTCACTCTTCTCGGAATTCAATTTGATTTTTATGCTGGCAAGTGGGAGAACTCATAGTGATTATACAACCATGATCACTATTAAGAAAATAGATTCTTCTTAAAAGAATCTAACAACACACAAGCTCTGAAGGCCATTTTAAAGGCATTAGTCATTAGCAAAATATAATTAGCAAACAGTTAAGGATCAAATTGGGCTTCCCTGATGGCTTAGTGGTAAAGAGTCTACCTGCAATGCAGGAGACACAGGTTCGATCCCACAGTTGGGAAAATCCCCTAGAGAAGGAAATGGCAACTCAATACACTATTCTTGTTTGGAAAATCCCATGGACAAAAGAGCCTGGTGGGCTACAGTCAATGGGGTCACGAGAGTCAGACATGACTTAGCAACTAAACCACTACCAAGGATCAGAATACAGAAATCACACATTTAAAGAACCCAGGGATTACCAAATCACAGAACATATATTCTTCTTATATATATTAGCCATCATAGTCCTTCCAAATCACATATAAACACATTTATATATGTGCACATATGGTTACACACACACACACACACACACGGAATCTAAAGATTCCTATAAAGACAAAAGGACAGCTATTATGACCCTTAATCACTAATATAAAATCTACCACTTAAACAAACTACTGCATATAAAAAATAAGCTATGAGGATATATTGTACAGCACAGTGCATACAGCCAATATTTTATAATAACTATAAACAGAGTATAATCTATAAAATTTTAAAATCACTATGTTATACATCTGAAACTAATATAATACTGTAAATCAACTATACATCAATAAAAAATTAAAAAGTCCACTACTTTAAATGTATCAGCACCTATAGCCACAAGCTTCAAATTCACAAGTTAGTGTGAATTTCACCCTGGCATTTTTATCAAGGACCCATGTCTAGTGAATATACTAATCTGACTCCTACATTTCAACATTTAGAGATTTATTTAAATCTAACACATGATTCTTCTTCACAGAGTTCTAAGAATCTTCCCTAATACAGGTATCTGTTTATCTTCAGGGCTTAGATATTTTATTTTTATAGTTCTATATTATATTAAACATATGTACTCAGGCATACCCAAATTTTCAGACTAATATAGACCCACAGAAACATAAGTAAATATTCAAGAAGACATATATCTAATACGGGCAGGAGAGAAGCAGAGGCAGGTCATTTTGTTTATAAACAATTATGCTTACAAACCATTAAGGACACTCAAAACTGCTACAGACAAAAACCAACCCTTTGAAACGATCCAAGTTTATCATACATTTTATTCTGAATCATTTTCCCTCTCATCTGGTCCCTCTGCCAACAACAGTAACTAGATGACCTATGAGTTCCTTGCTGCTCTCAATACTGTGATGGCAAATTAAAGATGTACAATGATTCGCATACCTTATCATCACCATGACATAAAAGCAATCAGACTAGTCCTACAGTAAGATCTGCCCAAGCCAGATAGGATTAAAAAAAAAAAGAAAAAGAGTTGGGAGTCTTAATGCACCAAACGTGAATGATTAGTCTGTAATGCGATGCTGATGTGCATTTTTAAGAAGAAAAGTAAAGCAAGAAGCCCACTGGAATGCATGAAGAGAAATGTCGCATGAAGAACGGGAGCTCAATGGGAATGGGTGGGGGCGGGGGTGGGGTTCTGTCTGCCCAAGGAGCCGCTCCTTGGTCTTGCCTTGTAACCACCAATCAAGACTTCCTGTTAGCCCTGGGCAGTTTTCAAGCACACTTAATGAAACAGTTATACATGTAAGAAACTTAAGCCCAAATCTGNATGAAGAACGGGAGCTCAATGGGAAGGGGGGGGGGCGGGGGTGGGGTTCTGTCTGCCCAAGGAGCCGCTCCTTGGTCTTGCCTTGTAACCACCAATCAAGACTTCCTGTTAGCCCTGGGCAGTTTTCAAGCACACTTAATGAAACAGTTATACATGTAAGAAACTTAAGCCCAAATCTGAGCCGGTAACACTAATTTTCTAATAGTGAGGGTGTGATGTTATCCCCCACACCACCTGGACACAATATAGAGAAACACAACACACATTCTCCCAGAGAGCATGGTATAACCATCCCACCTCTGCTCAGACTGACACCACTATGGAGGACAGCATCCGTGGAGACTTCCCCCAAGCTTCATCCCCAAGTTAGTGAATATTGGTATTTGCTTTTTATTAAAAAGAAAAAAAAAAAAAGAAGAAGAAGAAGGTCAGTATCTTCAAGTGTCGATCTCTTTCATCGTAAGCCATTTCCCAGCTCCAGGAGTTGTGAAGTGAACGCGTCTCATCTGGAAGCCCCTCACCCCCAGCCTGCCGGAGTCTGCGCAAGTGAGACCTAGGAGTCTGTCTTACCTGTAATCTGACTCTGTCCTTGTGGATTAAAAGGACTTGGTGCAGAATTCAGGGAGGGCCGTGGGTTCTGAGGCGGGACACCTACTCTCATACTGGGATGAGGAATGCGCCCTAAATCACTGAGGCGATCAGAGAACAAACTAGGTTTAGAGTCATCAAGCTTCTGTCTGTGCCCTGGAAATAGCAAATCATAAAATAAAAGCATATTAATTAGCTGAACAATTGACCATGCTAAATAGATACGTGAACATACATACTGGGGGGAGGGGGGGTAAGCCAAGGAATTTGCCATACTGATCTTTATAATGAAGCACCTGTATAATGTCTCCCACTTCAAAGGGCTTTGTAAACATCATTCCGTGGTTAGTGTCCCTGGCTTGGTTCTGAATGGAGAGCTGAGGGATCCACAGGGGTGACTCGGGGCCAAGTGTCAGTGGTGAGGTCTGGACACCAGAGCCCAAAAGGGACTCTCTGGGCACCCTCTCTGGCCTTTTGGTGAGGCTGGGAAGGGTGACCATGTCCAGGACTGTGTTTGCTCATTTCAAGAAGGAAGAAACATCGCATGAAAGTTGAGTCTATGCATGGAACACATACTGGGCCGTACTTGGGGCAGAGACAGAGACAAACACATTTGTCAAAGGGACATTTCTGTGATGACCATAAGTGACTTTTCCTTTTTTATGTTACAACTGTACCTTATGGTGACTCCTTTCTGAAAAATGAAAACCTAAACTGAGAACCTCTTTAAGAGGGAAACAGGAAAACAGGCAGGGAAATTCAAATTCTCCAGAGGAATGTGGCTATTTTGTGATATGCCAAAGCCTGAAAGTGTATAATAAACTCTGTTTAATCAGAGAGAATGCTTTTTTATTTTAAATCTAGTACTGTGGTTCTGTAAGAGAAATTGAAAAATACCCTTTGGGTTACCATGGGAATGTGAGAATCCATTATTTTGAAAAAACAACAACAAAAAAAACTTTTCTTTGCCTCTCTTCTAGTTTATTCAAGTATAAAACCCAAGGGAATTCTAGATATTAAAGAACTATGAAAATTGAAATACAACCAAGATACTAGGGCTTTAAAAAAATCATCCAATCATTCTTAGCAAAGAGTATAGTATTGCCTTGGTGCAGGTATTAACAGGAAAACATCTGAATCTTGATGCAACATTAGTTTAGTATAAATCCGTAGAATGGGACTGTGGTGAACAAGTAACATTATGTCTACTGGCTAAACAGAAATACATTTCATATTCTGCACCAGTGAAGCCCTAGTATGTTGCCCCAACAGTTTAGTAAAATGTTAAGTAACTGAAGCTAATTCAAAGAGCCAGTTAAGATGATGACTAGAATAAAAATTTGCAGGAACAAGTTAAGGGCATTGGGAGTACTAACCATAATAGAATAAACCTTGAAGGCGGATTATTAAGAGCCATTGAGAATGGGAAGGTCGATTCTACAAGTAGCAAGAACACCTCCTCACCCACTTAGTACAGGACAAAAGAGACATATCAGGACAGGGTTAAGCCCAGCATTAGAATTTCCCAACTATAAGCTGTCCTCCTAAGACAAATTCCTTATTTTATTTGCCCCCAAATGTATTTTCCTGTCTCCTTTTTCATTGCTTACCCAGCCCAAAGAAAACAGACAGGAAGCCAAGGCTTGGTAATAGGAGTGTAGCTGCCTCCACAGCCAAACACGTTCCAACTAAGGCCCGTTAACTGAAATGCACCCACCACCCTATTTCCTGCCAGTGTTAAGTCTGGGGCGTGCTACAACCGAGGGGTTGAAACTGGGAGAAAAATGATCAGGACAAACTAGGAAAGCTCATTGTTTACTGATGGCTGTTTTCCCCATCATTTAGGACATTTTATCCAGATTACAAATAGATTGTAGAAATCTAAAGGACCTTTGTGTGTGTCGGTTGCTCAGTCATGTCTGAGTCTTTGTGACCCCATGGACGGTAGCCTGCCAGAAATCCTCTGTCCATGGGATTTCCCAGGCAAGAATACTGGAGTGGGTTGCCATTTCCTTCTCCAGGGAATCTTCCTGGCCCAGAGATCGAACCTGAGTCTCCTGCATTGCAGGCAGATCCTTTACCGTGTGAGCCAAAGGACCTTCAGAGACTATCCAGAACAGCTCCCAGGCCCCAGAAAGAGAAGTGCTCACAGATGGAGTGACTGAGGCCTATAGAGATAAAACAACTAGCCCGCGGACGCCAGCTACTGACCACCTCAGCCTGGATCAGGGTGCAGTGCAGGTCCTAGTAGACTAAGCTTTCTGCACATTGCGTAGCGCCATCCATGTTGGATCCTAGCATCTCCCTTCCTCTCTCAGCTGCTACAAAGGACTGAAAAGATTCAGATTGCCAGAATGAAGGACCTGAGGACTAAGCCCTGCAAGGCATCAGGCTGGTTTTTAAGACAAGCAGCAGCAGCAGCAGCAAGGATTCATTCACAAAGTTAATAGCTCACCCATTACCCTAAACAAACTTCCATCAATACACTTTGCTGTATCTTACAGGGCTCACAATTTGAGAATTACATAGTACTCATCACACTTAGATCCATGGATTCTGTTGTTCATACACATACCCCCCAAAAAATATTGGTGTGGTGTTGATACAGCTGTAAACATTAACAAGAAAGCTTATGGAATCGTCTCTGGAAGTTATTTTTTTAATAGGCCATATTTGGGGAATGGCAGATTCCCTGAGGGTTGAAGGGAGGACTCCATGATCTCACATGGTTCCTCTATATAGTGGGGCTTTATGGGGGCCACAGTCATAAGAAAATTTAATGAGCTTTGCCTCTGCTTTCTACAGACCTTTCATTAGGTTTTCATGGAGACCATATGTGGGGGCTTTCCCAGTGGCTCAGATGGTAAAGAACTTGCCTGCCAGTGCAGAAGAGGCCAAAGACAAGGGATCGATCCCTGGGTTAGGAAGATCCCCTGGAGAAGGAAATGGCAACTTGCTCCAGTATTCTTGCCTGGGGAATTCCATGGACAGAGGAGCCTGGAGGGTTACAGTCCACAGGGTTGCAAAGAGTCAGACACCACTGAGCATGCAGGCCCCGCAAGGAGTCCATATAAGATGTGAACTCAGTACACAGGTGTGTGAGGGCACATTTATTTCCTCTGGCACTTCAGGGCAGTGACGGGAGGTCGTAAGCAAGAATCAAGGACTTTGAGGAGCACAGGCATGTGTGAGAAACTTAAGAGCAGGTGCAATCTGGAAAGCCTCAATGACCTTTTGGAAATGATCCTCAAAGATGAGCTACCAAGTATCTGCAGACACCCTACAGTAATTCAGGGAACGTCTATCTGCAGTTGCGTCTGTACAGAAAAACCCTGCATTTTTCTTTCTAGAATGTCTGCCCCTCACAGCCACCACCATGACCACAACAGAATCCTTGTAGGAGAATGAAGAGCAGAAGCCAAATGGTGCTTCATCTTTCAACCAGGACAAGTATCTGCTACCACTAAACCACTTCAGGGTGACACTTGAATGACAGGCTGAAAGAAGAGGTGCTTAAACCCTCAGCATCCAAGACATCGCTTCAGAAATCGAGGACCCGGAGGACAAAGTGTACACTGACTTAAGTCAAGGACAGATACTCTGCCACAGTACTGAGAGAACCAAATGTCATCTGAAGGGCCAAAGGAAGGCTTCCCTGGTGGTCCAGTGGCTAAGACTCTGCAGTTACACTGCAGCAGGTATGAGCCGGATTCCTGGTTGGAGAACAAAGATCCCACATGGTATGGCCAAAAAATAATAAAAATTATTTTTCAAAAAAATTTTTAAAAGATAAAGGACCAAAGAGTGGAACTTCCAAGCAGGAGGAAGCTGTGAAGAATGGCTAACTGCTGTCTTGTATCTGTTGCTATTGCTGCTGCTAGTGGCTCAGTGGTAAAGAATCCACCTGCAACATAGGAGACTTGGGTCTGATCACTGGGTCGGGAAGATCCCCTTGAGAAGGGAATGGCAACCCAGTCCAGTATTTTTGCCTGGAAAATTCAATGGACAGGGGAGCCTGGCAGGCTATAGTCCATGGGGTCACAAAGAGTCACATACAACTGAGAGATTGAACAGAAATAGCAGCAACAGGAAGCTTGGAAAACTATGGATGTCCATCAGCTCAATTACACCCAGGGCTCTGGAAGAGGGTCCTGGGAAAGTTATTCTTTAAAAGCTCACCACATAGTCCATCGTGCAACCGATGTAGAGAGCCACAGCCCAGGATGCTCCCACAGCCCCACGAGCTCAAGACCACCAACTCACCCCAATGCCTTCCCTCATTGCTGGGGTGAACCTTGACCTCTGTCCTGAGATGCAGGTTTGTGCATCCCTCTGTCTACTTGACTTTCCCCTGAAGTATTTCAGAGGTATCTTAAATGCAGTGTATTTAAGACAAAAATCTTGATTCTTTTCTCCAAGAAATCCTGTTCCTCCCTAAGAGCCCCCATCTCAGTAAATGGCACCAGCCACTCCGTCCCTTAAGCCAAAAACCTTGACACCTTCCTTGACTTCCCCTTACCCCTCACTCCCCGTATTCAGTCCATTATCGAGTCCTGCCATTCCCATCTTGAGAGTCTACCTTGAATCTATTCAGTTCTCTCATTTCTACCAGCACAGCCCTGCCTTAGGACCCCGTCAGGTCTCTCTGGGCACCTGCCATTGTCTCCCTCCAGTGTCCCATCCCAGGACCTCTCCACTTTCTACCTAAATAAATCACGCACCTGAAATGCTCTCAGTGGATTCTCCACACAGCCCGCTCTTTCTCATCTTAGATCTCAAGGTGAACACCACCTCCTATGAGGGGTGCCTGCCTACCAGACCAGAGTAGGCTCCCTCCTGCTTGAGCACACCCTGTTCAATTCCCTTGATGGCTGTCATCACAATCTGTAATCATCTCAAGCACTGATTCATCCCAAGACTGAGTCTCATGAAGACAAGTGCTCTGGCTCGTTTACAACTATATTCTCACAACCCAGTTTAATCCCCATCATACAGTAGGTGCTCAATAAATGTTTATACAATGAATGAATGGTCTCCTTTTTTAGATAGATGTCTTGGTTTAGAGAACTTTTTCTGTCTCAGGATATTATATTACAGTACTATCTTCCTCCCCGTCACCCTCAAAAAAAAGTTTTCCTTTATTATTTGGAAATCGTGTGAATCCAGTGGGCTAGGTTCCTTTTTTAGAGACCAGCCTTTATTGGTGCTTCCTAAGAAATTGCCTGAAAAACATTCATGTAAGTGAATGCTTCCTTGCTTTCTGAAAATGTCCCATTTGCTCCTACTATAATTC
Source organism: Neotragus moschatus (assembly GCA_006410615.1). Taxonomy (NCBI): domain Eukaryota; kingdom Metazoa; phylum Chordata; class Mammalia; order Artiodactyla; family Bovidae; genus Neotragus; species Neotragus moschatus. The sequence continues at coordinate 2,218,367 of SJYA01002873.1, forward strand.
TATTTCTTTTTATTGGCACAGAATTGCTTTGCAACGTTGTGCTAGTTCCTGCCGTACAACGAAGTGAATCAGCTGTGTGTGTGTGTGTGTGTGTGTGTGTGTGTGTGCGCGCGCATCACCTCTCTCTTGGATCTCCATCCCCTTCCCCACATCCCAGCCCTCTAGGTCATCACAGAGCATCAAGCGGAGCTCTCTGTGCTATAGAGCAGCTCCCCAGTAGCTCTCTACTTTACACATGGTAGTATACGTGTGTCAATTTGTCTCATCCTGCTCTCCCCCACCCAACTCCCCGTTATGTCCCCATGTCACTATAATTCTTAAGCATCGCTGCAAGTCATTTAGAATCACATAGCTGAAAAAAGACAAGAGAAATCATTTAGACTCAATTTTAGAGCAATGCACTTCTTCAATGGATGAGGACTGAGTCCCTGAGAAGGGAGATGACCTGCCCAAAGTCACATAGTGTCAGGATGAGAACTCAGGTCTTCTGACTGCTGCAGCAGGGCTCTTTTCCCTCTCATGGCCAACCAGCTTATTTTAGATTAAAATGGCACATCATCATTGACTCAAGGGAAATCAAGGTCAAAAATTAATATCAAATGGGAAAAAAAAAAAGAGGAGTTTTCAGAACAAATTTCTTTCAAAAAGTTTAGTGTGTTTGGCTGAATGTGACTTTTGTTGCAACAAACGCAGGGGCACAAGAAGAAAGTGTGATGGAAAGGTCACAGCATTCACACATCTCTAGAGCAGAGACGCAAGAGGAACGTTAAGTCATCAACCAATAGTCTAATGGTCCCATTCTTCCCTGCCTGGCTCTTTCAGTCCAAGGGTGCGGCTCACCCGCAGCGAAAGTTGGTAATGTTGCCATTAGAACTTCTGCTTTAAACTGAAATGGTCCATGAAGACTCTGAAACTGTAGTATGTGAACCACGAAAATGAACGTGCCACTCTGATGTGACCCATTTTGCCCATTTTTATAAAAGTCGACTGAGCCCGGTCAGAACCTCACGCTTTCTGCACTGTAACCACAGCGTGATGCACTGCCTCGGCTACAGCACCCTCTTGAAGGACGCCCAAGTGTACTGACAAAAGAGTGCCCCTTTCACAAGGGGTACTGCCCCATGTCACAGCCCATCCATCCTCACGTGGCACTGCGGGGGTTCATTTTGCTGGTTACTGGGGCGTGATCCCTGACAGCTCCGCTCTTTACAGAAGTATTTATATCGGTTTTAAGGACTCCTTGCTTAGGACTTCCCTGGTGGCCCAGTGGCTGAGATTCTGTGCTCCTAATTCAGAGGGCCTGGGTTCAACCCCTGGTCAGGGAACTAGATCCCACATGCCACAACTGAAAAGCCAGCACGCTGCAATGAAAATGGAAATCACCTGCGTCACAACTGAGATCTGGCACAGCCGAATAAACTCTTTTTTCAAATAAAAGCACTCACTTCTTTTATTAGATATCTATCTACTTGCATCCTGGGTATCAGGAAGAGACAATTTTTAAATAAATGTTAACAGGCAGATCTGCACTAAAGCATCAGTCAGGAACCAGTGCACATCCATATTCAGGTCAGTTAGTGTAGCCAGTGTGTCCTGATCGTCTACCATCCAAGTCTCACTGGGCATGGTAAGAGGAGGGGGAGTAAACGTGTAAGACAATGTCCTTGCGCTCAAGCAGCGCACAGTCTAGTAGGGAAGAAAGAGAAACAATTACGTATAACTGCAAAGGACTGTGAGGCCATCACTGAAACACTACAGTTTGGGGATCTGTTGAAGAATTGTTAGTATGGACCATTTCAAAATATTAAGGAAGAAGTGCTTTTGGTAATTAAGTAAGAATATGCCCTTGCTTTTTAGAACAAGTTATTATAGGTTAAATGTCCTGATGTTTGGTGTTTCTTATAAAATATTTCAGTAAAATAACGAAGCAAATATGGCAAAATGCTATTCATTATAAAACAAGGTGATGGGTATCTGGGGTTTTATGAAATATAATTTCTTTTAATTTTTCATGATAAAAAATAACAAAATGCCAGTAACAAATTGGAAGATCAGTGGAGCAACTGCTGTTAACTAAAAGGAAAGGGGAAACCCTCACCGATGAGCTCATTATGTTCTCAAAGGTGGAGGAGGATTTCGATAAGCAGAGAAAGGAGAAAAGCTAGCTGGAGGACAAATGACAAAAACTGTCTGAACAGTTATTATATATTATATATTACATATAATAAATATAATATATATTATATATAATACATATACATATAATATAATATATATATAAACTGAACCTGATAATAACTGTCCTGTGATCAAGATGGTGCTGAACATGTATGTGACATTATCCTAAACAGAGGCAAACCACCTTCAAATCACTTGACACCTCTCGTTTGATACCTATACAATCCTTTTCAACGATGCAATATATATTTATATATGTTAATCTGTCCTTGTAAACAGATTATTCTACCTCTTGACCAATAAAGTAACACTTTAGAATCTGTGAGCCTCCCCGGCCATGCATTAGGCTTCCCTGGAAGAGAGCGGGGTCTGGGGAGATGTGAGCCAATTTTGCTGCCAACAAATAAGTGACAGTATAAGATCTGGCCCAATATCCCAGGGCTCAAGCCACAGGATAGAACCATCTAAGAATGTTGAGACAATGACTTAGAGAGTAAAAAGGAAGATGGGAGAGGACTCGCAGAGGGGAGAGAATTACAATTTTTCAGAGTGAATAGGTTCTATGCAATAGGGAAGCTATTCCATAGCAGTTGTGAGGAGAGGGGACAAAAATGATGCCCTCAATCCTAATCTCTCTACCCTGAAAGTGATACATGATGGAGTGTTTACAGAGAGGGGTTAGGGGACAGGTTGACTAAATTTACTAATTTTTTTAACTTTTTATGTTTCATTGAGGCCAGTTAACACTGTTGTGATAGTTTCAGGTAGACAGCAAAGCTACTCACTCATATACATGTATCCAGTCTCTCCCAAACCCCCTTCCCATCCAGGCTGCCATATAACACTGAGCAGAACTCCAGGTGCTATACAGTAGGTGCTTGTTGGTTATCCATTTTAAATACAGCAGTGTGTATATGACCATCCCACACTCCTTAACAATCTCCCTTCTGCAACCATAGGTTCTTTCTCTGAATCTGTGAGTCTCTTTCTGTTTTTTATGTTCATTTGTATCATTTCTTCTTAGATTACACGTATAAGGAATGTTATATGGTATTTCTCTGTGTCTGACTTACTTTACTCAGTATGACAAACTCTAGGTCCATCCATGTTGCTGCAAATCAGGTGAATTCTAAAGTCTTAATTCAATTCCAAATGAAATTACTTGGAATTTTACCTCAAAGAATAAGCCTTACTCTGAGAGAGTTTGGTTTAGATGGTTTTCCACAAAAGCACTGTAACAGAGACGATGAGACAAGCTCCAGTCAGTTCTTAGGGAAGCCATGCCAAGTTTAGGTCCACACACTTAACTGAGGCTCTAGATTAAAAACCTTGAATTTCTGCATTCCTACATACGTGTGAAAATGAAAATACTATTGAGAAAAGTGAAACTCTTCTTTGTTTACATTCAGATGACTGCATTTCACTGGTGGTTTGTGAAAGTCTAAAAACTGTAGCCTTGTCACGCTTGTAATGTTTAGACAAGCTCTTCGCCTCTCCCTCACACACCTCCCCACCCCTGCCCATGCCACTGCAAACAGTCCCAACCAACTTCTCCTCAAATTTCCCTGTTTCCATTAATATCACCATTTCCCAGTCTCCCAGGCTCAAAATCCAGCTGAGGTCTTTCCCACCTCCCTTTCCTGACCCCAGCATCCATCCAGTCAAGCCCATGCCTATAGTATCTGCAGGTCAAGTCTATCTAAGGGATGTGCCCCTGGGTTTCGTTTCCACTAGGACCACACCTAACCTCTCACTTGTGGCTAAGACACCAGGGCAGCGGGCTGGCATATTTGAAACAGCAATGACTGGTTGTCACTATTCTCTTCTCCAGGGGATCTTCTCAACCTAGGGGTCAAACCTGGATCTCTTGCATTGGCAAGAGGATTCTTTACCATCTGAGCCACCAGGGAAGACTCTGTATGACCACAGAAAGGGTTTAATGGAACTCTCTGAGCTGACTAAAAATGAAGAGATAGTTTTCATAATTCCTAAAGTCCTTTTAGTACCTGAATCCTAACAGTGACATTACTTACCTGCTCCAACCCTTCCCCTTGTCTTAAAGTGTCTACTGAATTAAACAGAGCCCCTGAGCTTAGCAAACAAGAACCTGGAGAAGATGGTCTCAAGGTACCTTATCAAGCTCTGTTCCAAAGGCTCCAGCTGTACTGCTACCAACCTAAGCTCTGTTCACACTGGAGTCCCCACAGTTCTTCCAAGTCCCCGTGCCTTTGCCCAAGCTTCCTCCTCCACTCAGAATTGGCTCTCCTCAGCATCTACATTGGCCAAATCCCTTCCCAGCCTCAACCTGGGCATCACACTGTTCTGGTCTTTTCTGTCTCAAGGGCTTTGGTGAGTCTTCTGGTTTCTATCACGGCAAACTCAAATCAGCTACAACTGCTTTCTGTCCACTGCATGTGGTTATGCTTAAGTGTCGTAGGCATTCAGTAAGCATTAACTCCCTGGTGCCTCAGACGGTAAAGAATCTGCCTGCAGTGCAGGAGACCAAGGTTCGATCTCTGGGTTGGGAAGATCCCCTGGAGAAGGAAATGGCAACCCACTCTGGTATTTCTGCCTGGAGCATTCCATGGACAGAGGAGTCTAGTGGGCTACAGTCCACGGGGTTGCAAAAGAGTCAGACACAACTGAGCAACTAACACTTTCACTCTTCCGTGAATTTATCTAAAATTTAAAAGCCTCATATCTTAGGTTCTCCTGGACTTGACTATGAACCTGAAGATGAGTATCATGTCTTACATCTAGCACTCAAGCACAGAACTTAGAGTCTAGGTACAGAGAAGACACGCCACAGATACTTGCTGAATTCATAAATGGGAACACTGATGTATTTAGAATTCTCTCTCCTTTTGTTCAGTAAAAGTCAGAGAGGAGAGGGGAAAAAAGGCTGGTTATTGGGAAACATTTCCCACAGTTAAATTGATGAGTCTCTAATCTTTGCTGGGAAAGGCTGCTGAGTCATCTTTTTTCCTAAGACTATGCTGTCTGGTTCAGGTCAAAAACTATTTTGAGACTAGAATAATGAAACAGACTAAGAAACTGTTTGTGTTTAAGGCCTGGAGCTCCTCTGAGCTGCTGGAAATTAGAAACTGTGCCCTGTGATGTGTGCATGGGGCCCCAGCGTGCACACAGGATGGCCCGTGAGACAAGACCGCCCTAGACTACTGTTAGTATTTCGTTTCAGCCAGAGGACCACAGATCATAAACAAATCCCCTTCCAGGAGATTCTTCTCTGATGGCATTTCAAAAATGAACTAACAGAGCTTCCCTCTGAGGGCCCTTCTTAATCTATAAACCAATTTCTAAAGGAAAAAAAAAATCGTAATCACCACCACATATCTTCAAGGGCCCGCTTTCAAGCCCTTGAACATAGTCAGGCATGTAGAATTCAGAGTTCATCAGGAAAGAAGAGGAGAACAGTTTCACCCAAGAGAGGTCTGAAGCCTTCCAAGTCTCTTGGGTAAAAACATAATTATGGGAAGAAAAACATAATCTACTCAAGAGACATAATTACATAGTTAAGCCATAGACTACATAGAAATATTCTAGGAACTCCAGTTCATAGAAAAAAATGTTAAAAGCTGAATTTGCTTTATTCTAATAATAAGAGGCGCCAGTTTAGATCAGTGAGTAAAAAGTTCACTCTCCCAAACTCGCATTGAGTTATTTTTTTTTAATATAATTAGATGCATGAGAGAGATCATTGCAGGACAGCCTCTTTCAAAATTGAAGCCTTCTAAAGGTTAAAGAATTCAAGATCTTTCAATAAACACACAAATGAAAGAATTGTGATATTAATTTGTGTGGATATAAATGCAAATTCCTTTATAACTTTTAGATTTAAGGCAAATTCCCATGATCAAAGATGAAATATCTGGAAGAAAGGACAGTCACCCACCAGGGAATAACCTCTAAACAACATATGCTCAGCGTATAGCCCTTTTTGTTGAAATAAAGGAGTCAAATAAGTTGAAATACCTAAAGAAAGAGAAATTTGTGGAAGGTAAGGAGAAAAGAGAACTTTAAAAATGTAAAGAAAGACCAGATGAAAGCAAAATGGAAATATTTAGGAGGAGATGTAATATTTTTGCGGGCAGGGGAGACAGAGCTCTACAGGGAGCCTGGCTGACTTCAGCACAGCCCCTCTGCTCTGTCCCAAGACGTCTCCAGTCTACTCCGCCCCTTCACCCCTCAGTTCTCTGCCACTTTCTTTCCACTTCCACCCCTGCTATCCTTGACTCTGTCTGCCTGTTGCTTCCAAGGAATGATCTCCACTTGTATTTCCATTCAAGTCAGATGATATGAATTTGAATTTTTCAGAGCTGGCAGAGAATGTGGGTTTCACCAGATCACATTTTTATTTTAGAAAAGGAATTGAGGGACTTTCCTGGGGGTCCAGGGTGAGGACTTCAGGCTTCCACCACAGGGGGCACTGGTTCAATCCCTGGTCAGAGAACTAAGATCCCACAAGTCAAAAGGTGCAGCTGGGNGGGGCCCCAGCGTGCACACAGGATGGCCCGTGAGACAAGACCGCCCTAGACTACTGTTAGTATTTCGTTTCAGCCAGAGGACCACAGATCATAAACAAATCCCCTTCCAGGAGATTCTTCTCTGATGGCATTTCAAAAATGAACTAACAGAGCTTCCCTCTGAGGGCCCTTCTTAATCTATAAACCAATTTCTAAAGGAAAAAAAAAATCGTAATCACCACCACATATCTTCAAGGGCCCGCTTTCAAGCCCTTGAACATAGTCAGGCATGTAGAATTCAGAGTTCATCAGGAAAGAAGAGGAGAACAGTTTCACCCAAGAGAGGTCTGAAGCCTTCCAAGTCTCTTGGGTAAAAACATAATTATGGGAAGAAAAACATAATCTACTCAAGAGACATAATTACATAGTTAAGCCATAGACTACATAGAAATATTCTAGGAACTCCAGTTCATAGAAAAAAATGTTAAAAGCTGAATTTGCTTTATTCTAATAATAAGAGGCGCCAGTTTAGATCAGTGAGTAAAAAGTTCACTCTCCCAAACTCGCATTGAGTTATTTTTTTTTAATATAATTAGATGCATGAGAGAGATCATTGCAGGACAGCCTCTTTCAAAATTGAAGCCTTCTAAAGGTTAAAGAATTCAAGATCTTTCAATAAACACACAAATGAAAGAATTGTGATATTAATTTGTGTGGATATAAATGCAAATTCCTTTATAACTTTTAGATTTAAGGCAAATTCCCATGATCAAAGATGAAATATCTGGAAGAAAGGACAGTCACCCACCAGGGAATAACCTCTAAACAACATATGCTCAGCGTATAGCCCTTTTTGTTGAAATAAAGGAGTCAAATAAGTTGAAATACCTAAAGAAAGAGAAATTTGTGGAAGGTAAGGAGAAAAGAGAACTTTAAAAATGTAAAGAAAGACCAGATGAAAGCAAAATGGAAATATTTAGGAGGAGATGTAATATTTTTGCGGGCAGGGGAGACAGAGCTCTACAGGGAGCCTGGCTGACTTCAGCACAGCCCCTCTGCTCTGTCCCAAGACGTCTCCAGTCTACTCCGCCCCTTCACCCCTCAGTTCTCTGCCACTTTCTTTCCACTTCCACCCCTGCTATCCTTGACTCTGTCTGCCTGTTGCTTCCAAGGAATGATCTCCACTTGTATTTCCATTCAAGTCAGATGATATGAATTTGAATTTTTCAGAGCTGGCAGAGAATGTGGGTTTCACCAGATCACATTTTTATTTTAGAAAAGGAATTGAGGGACTTTCCTGGGGGTCCAGGGTGAGGACTTCAGGCTTCCACCACAGGGGGCACTGGTTCAATCCCTGGTCAGAGAACTAAGATCCCACAAGTCAAAAGGTGCAGCTGGGGGAAAAAAAAAAGAGAGAGAGAGAGAAGAGAAAAGAGAAGGAATTGATGCCCAGAAACCTCCAGTGATTTGTCTGAAGTCATGGAAGCAGGTAGTGACCCTGATCTGCCTTGGTTCTCTTTTTGATACACCAGGCTGCCACGCAAGGAAAGAAGAAGGAAAAAAGAAAAAAAAAGAAAAAAAGCTAAGGAAAAGAGACCTAGAAAGAACAAAAGAAGAAAAAGCAATGAGACTCATAAATCAGATATTTCATTACATTATACCCTGTCTTATTGACTCAGTTTTATCACAACATATCTTGTTCTGCTAATTACAAGCCAATGTCCACAACTGTCCTTGGGCCATCAGAATCTGCAACTCTCCTTTCAGTTTCTGGGAAATGAACAAAAGATCTCTTTCTCTATGTCTACACGTTACTCCCCAAACTTGGTAAAATTCGAGTGTGTTAGTTCTGAAAACATTTCCTTTGCCTTCTTTGACTATAATATATTCTCACATACCACAGTTTTGTGTTACTGGCCTTTATAGAGACCCCACTGAGAGATGTAAAGATTTTTTTTTAACGGTAATGTTGCAGGCAATGGAAATGATAGTTTCCATAGTTGAACAAAAAGCATCACTGTTTATTTGCCAATAATCCAGCTAAACATGGATGGCATTATTCTTCAAAGGGTCTAGTGACAACTAGCCTACAGACTGTCACGCAATTCCTGGATCCTAGCTGAGTTTCCTTTGCATGCGATCTCCCCTGTTTCTCTTTCATTATTATAGTTTTGGGGCATGTGCTGTGTGACTCTGTGTGTGTTTCAAGCAAAGAAAAAAAAAAGGCACTACATAGAACCAATTAAAAAGTGCAAAGGGCTCCTCTCTTGACATTTGCTGCTACAGCCAAGGAACATCATTTTCAATTTTCCCATTTCTGTAACAGGAAGAAAATGTTAAAAAGTAATAACCCAAGGAAAAACTCAGCCAGCTCCTGCAGCCTGGTCTTGCTGTGCTGAATGGCAGTGAAGATCATAGAAGAAGAAAAAAGAAAAAGACAAAGCAGAAAAAAAAAAAAAAAGAGGGGAGGGGGGTTGAATTTCTTGCTTAAACTGGACCTAGTCCAGCTGGCAAGAAGAGGTGGTTTTCTTAACGATTGCGAAACCTGATTAGTTTTTTAAAGGAATGAAGAAGAAGGAGATGTAAACACAGCCATTAAGACAGATTTAAGGTACTTAGTTTTAATCTGGTCTAAGGCTTCTCCAATTGTCTGCCGCTCTGCAATTCTCTGCTCCCTAGACATGAATACAGGGTATGTCAGTGTTCCGAGCGGCCAATGCTGTCAGCTGAGCTCTGTGGTTACCCTCTCAGGTCAGGCGTGGAAGGAACAGCGGCTTAAGCAATAATGGATGGATGCCTGTTACGTGCTGTGTCTGTCAGAAGTCTGTTTTACTACATTAAAGGACTATTGTGTTTATATCTATACAACAGGTCTTAAACAGATTGTTTAAACATGATTAAACAGGAGATGTCTTTGAAATAACCCCCCTAATAAAAGTCAGATGGGTAAGGAACTAAAAAATGCCATCAACAACATTAAAAAATAACAACCTCATTTCTCTCTAAACTGCAAGGGTAACATGATATAAACTCCAAAATAAAATCGTTTACAAGTTAAACTCAGAAAAATTCCCTCGTGGATCAGCAGCCTTTTCCAATGGAACAGCGTTGATCCACCCATCCATCCACCCTTCCTAAATGCTGTTGCACAATGTACTACAGTCTTGATAGACAGATAATTGCTTTGTTCAGCCGTGTGTAATGAAGGGAGTCTATTGTGTTAATCTCGGTATTCTTATTTTCTGCAAACTTGGAATAAAGAGCTGAAAACTCTACCTCTTCATTCCAAAACAACCAGCGTTTACTTGCTTTCAGATCTGCTAAAGTGTTCTTACATTCCACTCTGTCACAAAAGGTGCCAAGTATTTTGAGTAGGATCAAGTTATTGTTATATAAAAGGGAATCTAAAGTAGTGTTAAATGGAGTTAGAAGATAGCAAGTTTTTACCTTTTTTTTCAAGGCACAGCAGACTACAAAAGTGCATGCTTTTCAAATCCAGGGAACTGGGTTGGTTTCCATTTTTCAGAATTCATCATCAGTACCCTCTCAATGAAAGACTATGATAGAAGCACCAGCTCAATACATTTTAAAATATTAAAAAAAAAAAAATACCTTCAGATGATTAAAATCAAACATTTTTTCTTCCCCAAAAGCAAATGTAAAGTTTTAAGGATTTTTGTTTGCTGGCTTCATGCTGAATTATCTAGTCCGTAAGGATGTATGAAGATTTTTCTTTGGTCTGCATAAAATGTATAAAGTATCAGCATTTCCATACATGCATGTATGTGGTTATAAACTGATATCGCTATTATATGGATACATATATGTGTACAGAGAGGGACAGCCTAGTGAAGGGACAGAGTCACCACCAATGTCAGTTCCATGTCCCTTCCCAGAGAAGTAGGATGCTGTCCTCTTGAGGTTCAACCTGCTATATACTCTGCTTATACCAGGACACCGTGGCTCTTCTGATCGCTGAACACATCATCAGCCTAATCAGATGCCTTGGTTTTATTTCACTATGGCACATACTCAAGAATTCAGGCAGCCCACTGGAAAAGAAGGAATCCAGTCTAGAAAGGAGAGTGAAGCCAATGAAAGAACATCGTCATTTGATTCTTTCTCTTCTGAGTGCTGCTGCCCTTCATGGTCACGGAAATGATATCCTTTCTGTGCCAGGGGAAGGCTCTTCCTAAGAGTCCACTGGCCTAGTGGCTAAACAAGTCCAAGAGATTCCATAAAGCTCTGTCCAGTGTTACTGAGGATTGCCCAATGCGTATTAAGGAAGATAACCCATGACTATTCATCAGGAGATTAGGATTCTACACTAAGAGTCACTTGTGAACCCCTCGGGTACAGAATTTTCTCATCTGTCAGATAACAGACAACCTGACTTCTAATTCTGAGAATCAGTGATGCCACGGATGCCTCACCTGTCACCATGGGTTACATACACACACAATCAGTGAGTGTAATATAATGGAATGGTGCAAAGATCAGCTGCTGTCTGACTAAAAAGCAGAATCCCATATCTAAATGTGGGCCAAACTTGACAAGGACCAGAACATGGGGAGTGTGTTTCTGGCTTTGCCATGAACTTGATTACAGAGTTATAGGCAAATAATTTATCATTTCTATGACTCAGTTTCCTCCTATGACTCAACTTCCTCATCTACCAAATGAGGATCAAAGTATCTGCATCATAGGGATGTCATCAGGATGAAATGTAATAAAGGTGAAAATGTCCTACACAGGGAAACCATGGTGCAAATACAGTATTCATTCTTCAACTAAAATCCCTTAAGCACTTACTCTGTACCACGAACGGTGCTAAATCAGGGGCTCAGCGTGCACTTGGGGAGGTGTCAGATCAACAAATAATGACAACAGTGTGACAAATGGCATAACTGAGGTCTCAATAAGCAAGGGGGAATTGAAAAATAAATGCTTAACTTCCTTGCTGTATAGCCTGGTGCTTTCTGACAACCTAGAGGGGTGGGATAGGGTTGGGGAGAGGAAGGGATATAAGCAACCTTTCAAGAGGAAAAGGATACAGGTATACTTATAGCTGATGCATGTTGTTGCAGAGCAGAAACTAAGACAATATTGTAAAGTAATTATACCCTAATTTTTAAGAAAGAGAAAAAATAAAAATAAATAAATGCTTAACTTTCAAGAGCAGACAGGAAGGGCTTGCAGAGGAGACAGCACTTGAGTATAAACTTAAAAGGATGAGTAGAATTCAGTCAGGCAAATGAAGATGAAAAAGACATTCCAAACAGAAGGAACAGCAGGTGCAAATACACAGAGGTTTAAAAAGTATAGAGTGACGCAACTTGGTGGAGCTGGGGTTCAACCACAAGGGTATGGGAGGGAGGCGGTGGGGGCAGGTCAGATGCTGAACAGCCTTGTCCACAATGTCACAACATCAGAACGTCATCTTGTAAATAACAGGGGACCACTGAGATATTTTAGGCAAGGGTGCTCCATGGGCTGATTTACAGTTTCAGAGGACCACTTTACTGACAGGAGAAAACAGAACTAAAAAGCAGTGCAGTAAACCAGTTAGGGAATTATTTTTATATTATAGACCAGAAAATAAACACGGATGAGTGTCAGTTATAGCAGGAAAGCATTTCAGACACAGAACAGAGAAACAGACAACACAGTAGAACAAGAAGATGTAAGAGGTAAGGCGGAGAGGCTCAGCCTCTGGTTTCTGTTTTGGTCAAACAGGTGAACTGTGGAGAAAGTGGAAAAACTGAGGGGATTCCTATTTGGGTGGAAGAGTTTGGTTAAAGTGGAGGTGGGGGATCCCGAATATTTGGGGAGACATTCCCTGAAGCACCCAGGGGATATACTCAGGTGGAGATGCCCAGGAAGCAAACCAGAAATATGAGTCTGAGATTTCAAAGAGGATGGAGATGCATTTTCAGGGGTCACAGGAACCTGAAGCCACCCGTGTAAACGACAGGGTCACCCAGAGAACGGGTATAGAGAATGAGTAGAGGAGGGTCTCTAAAATGGAATCTAAGAAGTCCAAACATTTAAGGGGTCAGCACGCAAGAGAAGCAGGTAAAGAGGTAGAGTTAGAGGAGGAGGAAGGGGTCAGTGGTGCCACGGAAACCAAAGTGGAGACAGCCCTCCTCCTGGAGGGACACAAGCCAGGAGCCACCCTCTTGCAGCTACTTCAGGGGCCTGGCAGGAAAGCAACCTCTCCTCCTGCTCCAGGGCCAAAAGCACTAAGTTAATTCAGCCACGGTGGTAAAAAAAAAAAAAAAAAAAAAAAAGAAAGAAAGAAAGATAACTCTCTTCCATGTTCTCTGTACCCATCCATTCCCCAAGCGATGTTAACCACACCTACGGCTTCTAGCAACCTCATCCACACCTACGGCTTCAAGTGCATCTCTAGTCTCTCCTAAACCTGAGATTCACACTTCTAGATGCCTCCAGGGTATCTTTTTAATAAAAATACCTTCACCAGCAACTGTGAGTGTGCACAGTGTCTTTTGAGTGCAATCTTGGTCACGCTTCTATAAAATGGAAAATTTTTAACATTCCTTTTTTAAAGGAATACTTTCAAACCTCCCCACTGCACGGCAATCAGCCACCTCTGGGCCAAGTCACAAGCCAATCTGTGACTCTGTACCCGTCACGGGCACAGGTCAGAGAGTAACCAAAATGTGGTCCAGTCTAAATATCACACTGGGAACATCTAAACCAGCATCCCAGAGGAGTGAGAACAAGACAAAACAGGAAGCAACAGCAAAAATCTCTAAAACGAACCATCTTTCCCAGCATGACTTTGGAGAAAAAGCTTTCCCAAATCCCATGGAGCAGTATATCTGATCACTTCTTAGCCTACCATTGGCACGCCAATAAGCTTAAGAGAAATACAGGAACAAAATCAAATAAACCCAGTCCTTCTTCTGCACCTTCCCCCTTTCTGCAGTCTCACTCCCGGTGTCAATCAGAACGTAACCAACCCTGAAGAATGTATATGGAGATGGAAGGAAAGAATCCATCTGTTATGGATGGAAGCATGGCAGGGGTCCAGTACAAACAGTAGGGGTGATAGCATTTAGAGAACTGCAAACTTAACTAATAAACATATATCAAAGGACTTTGAAAAGAAAGTCTGAGCCACCAAGCTGGCCTGAAGATCTTAAGACCTTTTCTTTTTCCCTACATGGACACTGAACCCCAGAGGTTGCTAAATTCTAGAGCAATTTATCATGTCCCTTGAGAAAACATGATAGTTACCTCTACGATTCTACAATGGGCTTTTTTTCTGTTAATTTGAAAGGAGGCCTTAGACTGGTCAATAGTTATAAGTACCAGTTCACAGCACAAATTTTCATTCCATAATACTAATCTGAAAAAACAAACTTCACTGTGTATTTTAAAAGGTAATTCAATTACCTGATCTACTTTGTCCCACTGAATTACCTTCAACTGAGTATCTACAAGGGGCAAAGCGCTATTTGAACTGAGCCCTAATGTCAAGGATTAATAAAGAGGAATGTAGAAGAAAATTAAAACTGAAAAATACCACCCCAGCCAAAGTGCCAGGCTGTAACTTCCCTCAGTCGGTCTGCAGAGAGTCAAGACAGAGAGATATCTGCTTTTGGATTGGGGGGTGGGGG
>SJYA01002873.1:2234719-2250200 GCA_006410615.1 Neotragus moschatus
CGGTTTAGCAGCCGCGTGGGGGGCGGGGAGGAGGGGGGAGGTACTAATCAATTATAAAAATAGAAGAGATTTAGTGTTAAGTCTTCTGAAAGTCACTATCTATCTACCTAGAATTTAATATTCAAGAATTTCTGCCAGTAAGTTTAACTACTGATAGTCAAGATCCAGCTCACAGGCTTCTCTGGTGGGCCAGTGATTAAGAATCTGCCTGCTACTGCAGGGGACATGGGTTTGATCCCTGGTCTGGTACGATCCCACATGTCGTGTGGCAACTAAGCCCGTGTGCCAACCTACTGAAGCCTGTGCACCTACTGCCCCAGAGTTCAGCAACAAGAGGAGTCACCACAATGAGAAACCCACACTGCAGCTGGAGAGTAGGCCCTGCTCACTGCAACGAGAGAAAGCCCCCACACAGCAAAAAGGACCCTGCACAGCCAAAAACAAATAAATTTATAATACTAAAAAAAAAAAAAAAATCTAGCTCCCAGGACTTCACATGCATAAAACCGTCCCTCCACCCCACAAGCTGAAGCTGCTCCTGAACTTGCCTTCACTTTGGCTGCCACCTTCTCATGCTTATCTTCTGCCACTTTCTCATTTCCTACCATTTTCTATCACACAGGCACAGTCATTTAACACCCGTGCTTTTTCCCCTTATCAGATTGAGCTGCCTTCTGGGCAATCTGTTTGACTAAGTCATCTGTGCATTCCCACAGGCCTTTTTAAAGTACATATAGGTAGCTAGGGCTTCCAAAACCATGCCTGAATAATAGCCAGGACATGGAAGCAACCTAAAGGTCCATCAGGGGAGGAATGGATAAAGAAGTGGTACATATATACAATGGAATGTAACTCAGCCATAAAAAGGAACAAAATAGGGCCATTTGCAGCGTGGATAGAACTAGAGACCGTCAAAGAAAGTGAAGCAAGTCAGAAAGAGAAAAACCAATGATAAAATCATTATATGTGGAATCTAGAAAAATAGTACAGGTGAACTTATTTGCAAATAAGAAATAGAGACACAGACGTAGACAACAAACTTACGGATACCAAGGAGGTAAGGAGGGGATGCACTGGAGATTAGGACTGACGTACATACACTGACAATATCATATATAAAATAGACAACTAACGAGAACCTATTGTATAGCCCAGGGAACTTGGTGCTTGATGGTGACCTAAATGGAAAGACATCTAAAAAAGAGGGGATATATGTATAACTGATTCCTTTTCCTGTACAGCAGAAACTAACACAACATTACGAAGCAACTATATACCAATAAAAAGTACCAATACGTGTCTGTTGAATAGATACATGGGCCAGAGCCTGAGAGAATCTATATGCTAACAACTATTCTCTCTAGGGAAAAACAGTCCTCATTACAAAAACACTCAAGGCAATAGGAAAGCCCCGTAAACTCACATCTCTTGCCTTCTTTTTCTGGATAAGAGATGAAAATTTGGACTTAATATCTATGAAGCGCTCTCTGGGAGTCTGACACTTAAAGAGATTCCAAACTTCTTAGTATTTCCAAGAGCCAGATAAAAGCTCTACAGATTCTTATCCTATTTTAGACTTACTAACAAAAACGAACAAACATCAACTTTTCTTCCTCTTTCAGCAAACACTAGTCAGGAAGCCTGCCCTCCTCAAAAAAGATAAAATGCACAATGATTCATCACATTGTACACATTGTATTGTATCCTTAAATACTGAAATACACATACACGTATAATATAAAAGTATTACGAGCATTATTTAATATATTTACCAATCTAGTTCTCCACCTAAATATTCCCTTAGCCATTATGCAAACCATACTCTAATTCACTTTACCTTTCCCTCCAAGACAGTGATCTCCAGGGAACATTAGAACTGTGACAAGTAGTTCAGAGGAAAATGTTACAGCCACTGATGCTGGACGAGGGGAAAAAAATTGCAAAGCAACTGAATCTGCATTAAAGGTTTGGGCAGACAGAATGAAATTGTCCTGATCTTAAGATGTGCTTCCAGGGGTCTTTGCCAGAGGTCCAGTGGTTAAGACCCTGCACTTCCACCAGGTTCCATCCCTGGTCAGGGAACTAGGATCCCACATGCAGCATGAAAGTGAAAGTGTTAGTCGCTCAGTCGTGTCCGACTCTTTGCAACCCCATGGACTGTAGCCCATCAGCCCATCCTCTGCCCGTGGCATTCTCCAGACAAGAATACTGGAGTGGCTGGCCAGTGCAGGCAAAAAAATAAAATTAACATTAAAAAAAAAAAAAAAGATGTGCTTTTGGGGTTAACAAATCACACGTTTCACTGCATTAAGAGCATTTTTTTCCTTCTGGTAAGAACAAAATCCCTTGGCCCAGATAATAATTCAAAGCCTCTATACCTGAGATGTTTGGACCCGCTGCAGCCCGGGGGCCTCGTCCCAAGACCTTTATACCTGTTGACCATGATGGCATTTGTGAAAAAGGCAAGAGAACTTCTGACTTTTTCACAACTGAGCTGGAGGCGGAAAACTTGACATTGGTTCTCAGACATATGTGACTCCTTTCAAGAACTCCTGACTCAAAATTTCAGAGGGAAGTGGCCCTGTAATAACATCTCTTCTGAGAATAGTGCCATATGGTTTTAACAGAGGTTTATTTCCTGAACCCAAAGAGGGCTGCTGATTCTCAATCCAAGGAAAATAATTATGCAGACAATTTCACTCTATTACTCTCAGTGAAACCCATTCTGTGTGGTCCACACATGCCTGCTGACACCTTCAAAGAGACATTAAGCCATTTTTATGTACCGTACCTTTAATGGGTAGAATGCAAGGGAAATTTCCCTGAAGATTAGCACCTGTCGCCATGCATAAGGCTCCCCCACTTTGACTCTCATGTGTTAATACTCTGAGCAGGTCAGGAAAAAGGCAGGAGATGATCGGAGCTTGCAAGTAACAGCTAATTATCAGTCAGATAGGCGGGCAAATACACACACAGACAGACACACACAGACACTGAGAACCTGAAATATTGCATCTCCCAAAGTCAACAGCAGTACTTCTGGGAAATTACTTCAGACACAATTGGCAGGTAGGAGGACTGGCGGAGGGCAGTTGTCAGGGGGAGGCGGGGAGGAAAGGGGGACCACTCTCTTAAGTAAATGTTCACAACATTCAACTGCTAACCTTAAAAATAAAATCAAAATCATAGGAAAATAAAACCCTTCCAGTGCCAAAGATGAACAACACAAATGCTGTAAAAATAAAGACTTCAACCAAAGAACACAATCATTAAAATATAGCGATCTCAAAGAAGACCACCCTTTAAGCCTAAGAATATTCCCCTAAGAACAGAATATGCCAGGTTGCCCCTGAATCTGAATTTTATTATAGTGGTTGGCTAGGAAATGAACTCATTTCTCCCTTTCAGGCAATTAAAGATCACTGAGTTTGAAAAGGAACCCAGGAAAACTACTTTTCATTTTGCCAGCATTCTTGGCGCTTTGTAGAAAGAACCTCTTTCCCCCATATTAGCGCTTTTTGCCTTCCAAAACCTACCACCTCTCTTTGAAGCAGCTGAGAAACAACAACAACAAAAAAGTAAAATTTCTGGATATGTCTACAGGAATTTTACAAAACTGAACCAGAGAGAGACAGAGACAGAGAGCCGTGTACGGCAGGCAGTGTCCAGACCCAGAGACCGGGAGCCAGATAGAAGCAGTACAGTATTCAGCACCAGGCAGGCCAGGGCTGTTTTCTTTAGACTGCCTCTATATCGTGCCAAGAAACAGACGGATGCTGCTGAAAGAATATCTTCCACAGCTGGGCATCTGGGTTCTATGACAGACAGCCTGTTCGTGTGTGTGGTCTGTAGAATATATCGAAAGCTTGGGATGGAGTTCTTGGCACAACAGGAGAAAAACCTAAGGCTGTTCTTTTTTGCAGGGAGACGAAATGAAATTCCAACATCATACACACCGCAGTGAAACTTTGCCTCTGTTGCCGACACCCCAGACCTAGATTTTGTTTCTCATTTTTGACCCTGTGTCTGCCATCTACTGATTGATTGGGCAGACAAACCTCTCCACTCACTTTCATTTCCAGGAAGTCTTTTACATCTCTTTTTTTGCGCCAACCAACACTAAGGCATTTTTCGTTTCGAACAATCCAAGGGAATGTTAAACAAACTGGAAATCTTGAAATTCCTTAAAAACAGAAACAACAGGAAACAGCCTCACCATGCCTGAAAACTATGTTGCCAAACAGGTTTTGGTTGAGTCTTCTTAAATTAAAAAATACATATATATGATTACTTTCCTTGATCAGATTTCTTTCCTTAACTCTCTCTGTGTGTCTCTCTGTCTCTCTGACTTACTCAGTCATGTCTGACCCCATGGACTGGAGCCCGCCAGTCTCCTTGATCCATAGGATTTCCCAGGCAAGAATAGTGGAGTGGGTTTCCATTTCCTTCCTTCTACAGGGAATTTCTAGGATCAGGGATCAAATCCAAGTCTCTTGGACTGTAGGCAGATTCTTTACCCACTGAGCCATTCTTAAAACACTGGACTACAAGGAGATCCAACCAGTCAATCCTAAAGGAAATCAGTCCTGAATATTCATTGGAAGGACTGATGCTGAAGCTGAAACTCCAGTACTTTGGCCACCTGATACGAAAAACAGACTCATTGGAAAAGACCCTGATGCTGGGAAAGATTGAAGGTGGGAGGAGAAGGGGACGACAGAGGATGAGACGGTTGGATGGCATCACCGACTGGGTGGACATGAGTTTGAGTAGGCTCCAGAAGTTGGTGATAGACAGGGAAGCCTGGTGTGCTGCAGTTCATGGGATGGCAAAGAGTCGGACATGACTGAGCAACTGAACTGAACTGACCCAAGTTTTACTTTGACAGTATACTGGCTGAAACAATAGAGCAAGAACAGAACCTAATAAATAAAGCCAGCCTCTTACTGTGTATCTTTCAGAGTAAAAGGCCAGAGCTCAATAGAGAAAAAGAAGGCTAGCCTGGAAAATTAACCACTGACAGAGAGTAGCAGCCAGCTTCCAATCGCAATGGAATAATACGACACAACCTTCTTGCCTTTGAAGATGCTTGTACCAGGTGTACAGTATTGCTTGAGTTCCGGAGAGGGAAAAAAAAGCACATTACACAAGCCTTGCTTAATAGGAATTTTAAAATAGAATAATACTCTGATTTACATCCATAAACATCACCCAGACAGTAGCAATTTTGTACAAAAGCCATACGTACTCATTATAGTCAGGAATTCCTCTAGTCTGGATCTGCTTTTTGATGTAACAAATCTGGTGAAGCCAATGCCTAGGAATCACTCTACCCCAATTTAAAAACTGAGACACTTTTGCTAAAAAAGAATGGGAAGGTATGCGGATTTCCCTGGTGGTACAGCATTCAAGAATCCACCTTCCAATACAGGGCACACAGGTTCAACCCCTGGTCAGGGAACAAAGATCCCACAGGCTGTGGGTGTACACCACAACTAGGGAGAAGCCCATGCGCCCAATGAAGACCCAGCACAACCAAAAAACAAGAAAAGAACGGGAACCCACAGTGTTCTCTCACCCCCACTCCCGACAGTCCAGTGTCCCCCTTTCCAAAGACAGCTCCTGGGTTGGTTTTCGATTTTCCTCAGGTTCTAACTGGCAGAACTGAAGAACTATACCATTTTAATTCCCACAATACCCTTATTATGTAAGTTTTTGTTAGGTCTCTATTTTGGGGACTTGAATCCACAAAACGTATAAACGTTTCCCTGGGTGGTAGAGGTAGGAAGTTAATATGAATCCGTTTCATCTTTATGGAAACTTTTGCCCTCCCAAAAGCCAGGGTACCTGCCAGAGTCCTGAGCTAACAAATGTAAAAACAACAGTGAGTTTGGGGCATGCCTTCAAAGAGGTGTGTCAGGAAAAGGAGCAGGCCTGGAAGTGACAGATTTTAATGCTCTACTTCCGTGTTACAGAAGGCACAGTGTCCGAGCGCCAATGGAAGCGCCTAGAGACCAAGAGATGTATTCCAGGTACCAAAGAAAGACAATCTGATCAAAGGACCATCGTGGACTCAGAAAGAGATCACAATGTTTTTTTCTGAGTATCAGCGTCCACAGTGATCTTGTCCCCCAAATCTGAAGAACTCTGATCAGTGTCACCCCTCTGACATGTATTATATACATTTCTTTGTAATCGCCCCTGGCAAGTATTTCTCAGCTTTCCAACTCTACATGAGGCCCCTGAAGACAGAGCTCATCTTTATTCTCTATTAGATCTCCCAAACCTACAAGAAGAGCTGGCGTTTCATTGATTGGTTTGGACAAAGTCAAGGCTTTTTCTATCAGGATTTTTCTATCACATGCTCAAATGCATGTGAGTCAAGAGATGGAAAGAAAAGAATGAAAATTGATCATGTCGTTTGACCGTATCACTTTCTTGGATCACTTTACATGGCCTTCGCATTCAAAGACAAATACTTTCTGCTTCCAAAAAATATGTAAACAAAGAGTTTTTCATTTTCTCACCATCCTCCACAGTAACAACGCCTGTGTTGATGAGTACTCATGGCTTGACTCGTAATTTTACACATGAAAACACAACCATCAAAACTACAGTTTGCCAGAGTGCTGTAGCGAGATTGACAGAAAAAAGTAATATCTACTTTTCCAGTGGCCATGGTGGTGTGCAGTAGCTTAAATGTGTTTTTCATTGTCGAAGGGGTCTGATTTCTTTCATACGGATATTGTTAGGGGGCCGAGGATTGGTGATGGAGTTAAGATGACAGAAAATGAAGCCGTGGCGGGAGAAACTGCACAAATGCTTCATGCGCCTCTAGTTAGAGATGAAAGGTGGGTGGGGAGTGAGCCCTGGGCTTTCCAAGCTCATGTCCTTGGACACAGATGCTCAAAAAATGGAGTATGAAGAGAAAAAGCTGAAGGCATTCAGTTCTTGGAAATCTTGCTTACTCTTTAGAGCGTATGTGTTAGAAGTTGATCTTGAGGGAATTACCCATAGTGGTTTTGAGGTTTCTGAGTAAAGAGGGAAAACAAGGGAAATTGCACGAGCATCCTGATCAATTTCAAAAGTTGATTTTATTTGCACATTTCAGAACTGAATGAAAAAGAGGCACTTTATCCACATTTTCTCTACAATGTTTGAATGCTGGTTTAATTCTGCTCCAAACTCTCACACTGGACAGAGAATGGTCTTATCTTTAATAATAATCCCAACAAACATACATCGTACATTATCACAAATATTTATGCAGATCAAACCTACAGACCCATAGACTTGTGTGCTTTTCTGACATTAACTTGTACTGTGGGAAATTTATGGCCTGAAGGTAAAATGTAAATATCACTTAAAAAGTAAGTTTTAAATACTAGAATCAGAACCAATCTCTCATTTTGTTTTTCTCTTACCAATATTCTTTACACACTATCCATTCATTTACCCAATAAACATTAGTTGGGTATGTACTATGTATAAGGCACTTTGCTACAAACACTGAAGTATATCTGTTCTTTGGAAGGAATGATGCTAAAGCTGAAACTCCAATACTTTGGGCCACCTCATGCAAAGAGTTGACTCATTGGAAAAGACTGATGCTGGGAGGGATTGGGGGTAGGAGGAGAAGGGGATGACAGAGGATGAGATTGCTGGATGGCATTACCGACTTGATGGACATGAGTTTGGGTGAACTCTGGGAGTTGGTGATGGACAGGGAGGCCTGGCGTACTGCAATTCATGGGGTTGCAAAGAGTCGGACACAACTGAGCAACTGAACCGACTGAACTGAACTGAACATATGGTCTATATCTTCAAGGATCTTACAAGCTGGCAGGTGAGATAATACTTAGACATAAGTGTGTGCTTAGTCACTCAGTCTTGTCTAACGCTCTGCAACCCCATGGACTATAGTCTGCCAAGCTCCTCTGTCCATGGGGATTCTCCAGGCAAGAATACTGGAATGGGTAGCCTATCCCTCCTCCAGGGGATCTTCCCAACCCAGGAATCAATCTGGGTTCTCCTGCATTGCAGGCAGATTCTTTACCAGTTGAGCAACCAGGGAAGCCCTAGACATAAGTAACTAACCCAAAGCAATATGTTTTAAAAACAGCAAAGTGTTGCAGTCAGAGTGTTACAAGATTTTAAATGCCAGACATTCCTCCTAAAGGAAAGCTTAATGGAGTAGGTGCCATTTGAGCTAGGGAGGTGGGTGAGGTTTCAAAAGATGGAAATGGAAGATGCATACTGAAAGCAAAAGGCACAGCACAAAAAGAGATGTGTCATCAGCAAAGGACTAGGCCCATTCAGGGAGCAGTAAGAAGAGTTTGGCTACAGCCGTGCTTCTCACAGGGAGCGCCAGCCCCAGGGGGAGCTTGGTTTTGACTGTCACATCATTGAAGACACTCTACGGGACTTCGGACGTCAGTCATCCTGCAGTGCATGGGACAGTCCTACACAGTGCAGTTTTCCCACACCCCTCAGGACTTTTGGAAAATCCATTAGGCATTCAAGTAGGTGACAAAATCTGGTTATAGTTACCTGACCCTACAACCTAACTCTACTTAAACATAAAGTTTTTTTTTTTTTCCCTAAAGTTTTAACACACTGGATTTTCTAGGAATAAAACTACCCAGAAGTCAAGGGAAGAGAATATACTTTGGTTAGGAATTTTACCAAGAGCTGTACATTTTACAAAATCTTTAACAGTGTGTCATTCTGGGTGTCTGAGTCTCTTAAGGCACAATCTGGATCAATCTTAATTTGTAGCTGCCACACGTGAGATGGTTCAATACAATGTTCAAGCAGCTGCTTAGTTCATTAGTTTTCTAGCCTACTCTTTCCCAAGTATTTAGATACTAAAATATATAAATATAATTTTGCTTTAAATTAAGTCCCTTGGTTTTTCCGTTTCCTTTATACTTCAATCCTAACATTGTATTAATTTTTTAGAAGTGATACATAGATATATCTAGATAGATATAGAAAATCTATGATTTCTTTTCAGAATGGTAAAGGGAGAAGGCGATGGCACCCCACTCCAGTACTCTTGCCTGGAAAATCCCATGGATGGAGGAGCCTGGTAGGCTGCAGTCCATGGGGTCTCGAAGAGTCGGACACGACTAAGCGACTTCACTTTCACTTTTCACTTTCATGCATTGGAGAAGGAAATGGCAACCCACTCNAGAAACAAAAGGTACTTAAATAAATGTGAGCATCAATGTATCAATTTCTTTGCTTTACTACTATGACACATGGGGAGGGAATCTATCAGTTTTAACTCTACTGGCAAGACAAAAGGGGAAAAAAAATACCCAATACGCTAAATGAAATAAAGACTAATGTGGGAAAGATTTTTTTTCTCCCCAGCTAGAAAAGAAATATCTCCATCCTTTTAGAATAATATGGGAATGTAAAATGTCTTCATGTCAGCCTGTTTAACTTCATGTCAGCCTGTTTAACATATAACCCACCTTAGAGTGTTTTTCACTGACTTAGTCATTTCATTCAATCTTTAATATGCCTGAGGATGATGCAATTACTTCCCTGTATAGACTTTTCCTCTTGCTTCTGGGTCAGAAGATTTTACTCTTAATGGAGAGCAAGGGCATGCGTTCTCTTTCCAGTAGAAGGTATCACCTTGTTTGTTTCCTATGCTCATAAAACCAGACAGGAAGACAGAGAAGGGACCCAGAACTAAATCATTTGGTGAAGACCACTGCCCTTTTAAAAGGCACTNGGATGATGCAATTACTTCCCTGTATAGACTTTTCCTCTTGCTTCTGGGTCAGAAGATTTTACTCTTAATGGAGAGCAAGGGCATGCGTTCTCTTTCCAGTAGAAGGTATCACCTTGTTTGTTTCCTATGCTCATAAAACCAGACAGGAAGACAGAGAAGGGACCCAGAACTAAATCATTTGGTGAAGACCACTGCCCTTTTAAAAGGCACTGATCAGTACTTAATAGAAAGAGAAACTGGCTGTGATAAGCTCCTGTTTTGGCTCAGATCCACAGTGACTGCGGTTCTGAGAAGCTCCCTGTTTCATTGGTTCTTTCCGACAGGACCACAGAGACACGATATTAGACGATAGCTCATAAAAAGTGTTTGATGGGTGATGCTTTCTAGACATCAATGTCCAAATTACCCTGTAGTTGATGCCTACTCACTTGCGTTCAAATTATTTTGCTCTGAAAGGGAAATGTTTACTCTTGTACACATTTGGTTTCAACCTCTGAAACCACTGCTTAAAGTTAGTCTGAACCACTGTATGTCTGCTTTAGAACCCAAACCCAGGTCCCTCGTTTTAATGACATCAATTAGAAGGATACTGTCTATAAAATTCTACTGTGAATAGCTGCGTGTTGTCACCAAACAAGTCATTAAAACCAGCAATCTAGTCCTGATGAATTACTTGAAACTATAGCTCACAAATTAGAGAGTGTTCATTATATCACGCTTAAAGCTAACTCTTAGCCAGCTTAAGAGTTCTCTCATTCACGTGTCTGTCCGTTCTCACCTGATTCTCCAGGTGCACTGTGAGATGGTCTTCTACACCACTGGTATATGGTCATCTCATAGGCCCACCGATACCGAGCAGGAGCAATGAATGAGAGTGGACCAGGCCCCCTTCCCTTGGTAAGGATCAAACCAGAACTTCCCAAAGGATTAGAAATAGAAAACCGCTTACTTCACTGGTATAAATAACTCTGTAGTGCCCTTCACTGAGCCCTAAAACCTTTCATGTATTAAAACCAATTTCCTTAAGACAGATTGTCAGACATGGAACCTTTTTTTCCCCTTTATTTTGAATCCGTGTGTCTCTGTATGTTTTATGTATCTTAATTAATATCTTCTATTTATAATGTTTACTTGTATGAATGTCAAACGAATGGTGAAGTGGGGGTTGAATTTAATAGTATTCTAGTTTGACAAGCCAACTCAGATCATGCATTCTAACCGCAGCTGCCATGGGAACATTGTTAAGACTCGTAATTAATGTCTACTGACACATCACGTTTTCATTTTTTTTTTTCCAAACTGCACCAAGAGATTAATATGGCTAATTCATTTAACAGATCTTACAGACTGATGAAGCAAACTATATGACAGGCACAGAATACACAGGATCCTGGTAAGATATAATCCCTCACAAAACACAAAGATGAAAAGAAAAGGAAACTTAAGCCCAGTGCTCTCACAGTTCGGCTTCCTCCCACACACTTCCTGCCATCAAGGGTATGCAGTCCATGCTCAGAACAGCGCTTGGAAGAGGGCCCAGAGGAGGGCCGAGAACAACAGCAGCACATAGTAGGTGCTCAGTAAATACCTGTCGACTGTATGGAGACGCCTTCCTTCTGCACTGTCCTTCTCCACAGTGTTCACACTGACTTAAAAGGCACAGAAATTCCCAAACAAGAAGTTTCAATCAACCCCAACTCTCATCACACTTGGGTCGTGGAAAGACCTTTCCAGCTGGCCTCCTTGGCCCCCTATATTTCTCACCTCCTGTTTCCTCCTTCCTTTGCTTCCTCCTGCTTCCCCCACCAAACGAAAACATCCCCCTTGCCTCCCGATGTTGGAGCTCTTCCATAGACAGGCAAAGTTTACTGCCATCCTTGCATGTAGAGATGCCAAACCTTCCTCTTCCAATTCTCCTGCTGGCAAACCCCCAGAGCCACCCTCCTGCGGCCCCATCCGCTCAGACTCTTCCGGAGCCCGCCCGGCCCTGCATCCTCCACCCAAGTCTCCCCATCCAGCTGGGTGTTCCTCTCCTCCCCTCCACGCATGCTCTGCCCCACTCAGGCCTTTCTGCTGGCTCCCACTTAACACCACACGGTCCCTCCTTCCCGGTGCCTTCAGTGAAGGTCTTCAACTCACCCAGTCATGCAACACCCTCTGTCTTCGGGACTCAGCTTCCTCCAAGTCATTTCATCTTTCTTTAGGATTTCTACCACACACTAAAGATGCTGACTCTCACATTTATGTTGCAGCTTAAAATAACAAACTTACTAGACATGATTCCCTATGATCACCTTAGAGGTGGGTTTCATTATCCTCATTTTTCCACTGACAATGCCAAGGCCCCAGGGGACAAGAGTTTGTCAAGGACACTTCCCCCGAAAGAGGGGCCCTGGAGCTGCAGGTCTGTAGCAAAGTCCTAAAGGTCCTCCTGATTGTGCCACCTCCCCCTCCTGGACCTCCTCACTTCCATGATCCCCCTCCGGAGAGCAGTCTCAAAGGCTGTGAACCTTTTAGGATTTCCCTAAAGGGTCAGGGGTTAAGAATCCTCCTGCCAACGCAGGGGACCAGGGTTCAGTCCCTGGACAGGGAAGATTCCACATGCTGTGGGGCAACTAAGCCCGTGGGCCACAACTACCAAGCCCACACGCTAGAGCCCATGCTCCGCAGCAGAAGCCCCCACCAGCCGCAGCTGGAGAAAGCCTGCATTGCAGAAACCAAGACCCAGCACAGCCAAAAAATAAATACATAAAAGCTTTTCAGAAAGGCTGTGAACTTTTAAAATTCCTTCTCCCTACCTCCTGTCCTCCATTTCCTCTTAAACTTTATCAAACCATCTTGTGAACCTGTCCTTCCACAGACATTTCTTTTGCCAAGATCACCGATGGCTTCCGTATGGCCAAACCTAATCAACAGTATCTGACACGGTCAGTGACGTTATTCCGGAACCGAGTCCCCAGCTTCCTGGACACCACACTCCTCGGGGCTCCACCTACTCGCTGGCTGCACCCCCTCAGTTTCGTTCATTGGTTCATTCTCCCAGTTCCAATTTTCAAATGTTGGAAACCACCCCAGGGCTATGTCCTTGGCCCTCTTCCCTTCTCTATCTAAAAATATTTATTTCAGTCTCACAGCTCCAAATAGGACTCCAGATCCATTCTGTTGCCTGAACTCCGGATCCACAGTCTACACCCAGATGATCTGGGCCTTCCAGCACCAGCCTCTGCCCACAGCTCCCTCTTTGGCCTCATGGCCTGACCCTTCCCCCTTCTCTCTGCTACAGCCACACTGGCCATCTTGCCCCTCCATAAACATGCCAAGGGGGTGCTTCAGTGGTCCAGTGGCTAAGACTTCACACTCCCAATGCAGGGGTCCCGGTTTGATCCCTGGTTAGGGAACCTGATCTCAGATGCCCCAGCTGAGAGTCTGCATGCCACAACTAACCCTAGTGAAAGTGAAAGTGGTCGCTCAGTCGTGTCCGACTCTTTGTGACCCCACGGACAAGCCTACCAGGCTCCTCCGTCCATGGGATTTTCCAGGCTAGAGTGCTGGAGTGGGTTGCCATTTCCTTCTCCAGGGGATCTTCCCTGGAGGATCTTCCCCAGGGATTGAACCCAGGTCTCCCACATTGTAGGCAGATGCTTTTACCATCTGAGCCAGGGAAGTCTAACGCTAACTCAAATAAAGATCCCACATGCCACAATATAAGACGTAGTGCAGCCAAATAAATAAATAAAATCATATTAAAAAAAAAAAGTAAGCAACATGCCGAGTAGCTTCTTGATGCTTTTGCTCTTCATATTCCACTGCCTGGATCCCTCTCCAAATGTATAACTTAATTCAGGTCTCTGTTCAAATGTCATCCATCAGCAAGGCCTGCCTGACTTGCACAAAAGAGGACCACCTCCCAGGGGTGATCTCTAGCCCCTGACCCTGCCTCCGTTTCCTTTAAAGTGATTATCACCACCCTGCATATTTGCATACTATACATGTATGTGTTTGCTTACTATCTCCTTCCTCCAATAGGAAGCAAGCTCCATGAGGGAAAGAAATTTGTCTCTTTTGTTCAAGGCTATCTCCCTAATCGGGCTTCCCAGGTGGCACAGTGGAAAAAAATCTGCCTGCCAATGCAGGTGATGCAAGAGACGTAGGTTTGATCCCTGGGTCAGCAAGATCCCATGGAGTTCCAGTAATCTCGCCTGGAGAATTCCATGGACAGAGGAGCCTGGGAGGCTACAGTCCACGGGGCTGCAAAGAGTGGGACACGACTGAGCGCACACACACATTCCCCCTAACATCTAGAAGAAGTTTCTGGCATATAGCAAGACTTAATAAACACTTGTTGAAGAAATGAACATATGATAACGTCACATAAACGAATAAGTATAGATCACCCAGTCATTTAGTAATTACAAGTGTTATCATCTGAACCATATTTCAGTTCCTTAAGAGCAGAACCTTCTGCCTTACACTGCAATGTGTATGTCATTGGTATAGTTGTGGGCACACAGCAGGTGCTCAGTAAAGACTGTGGCTGGCTGACTGATTGGAGCAATGCAGAGAAAAGCAGGATCGGAATTTCAAGGATATTCAGCAAGTCATTATTTTTAGGTAATTCTGTGTGCAGATTTTTATGAAGAAAATGAACTGACAGACCCCTGCCCTGTGGGAATATAGTGGTATGATATTGAAAATGAAAAACCATAATGTATGTGGAATTAAAAAAAAAAAGAACGTAAATAACTATAAATAGGTCAGACCCTTAAGGCAAGCACCCAAGCTGAAAGAAATTCAACTAAAAGATAGTAGAATAGCGGTTCAGGTTAAAGAGGAAATGTGGGATTTTAACTAAAGAAATCTAGAAAGAAATATGTACTGAAGATGATCCACACAAAAGAGGGAGGGGAATTAACCCAGAGAGAAGGAAGTAGGTAGCAGTTCAAAGCTACAGGCACTGGCACTTCCCTGGTGGTCCACTGGCCAAGACTCCACACTTCCAGTGGAATGAAGATGGAGGACCCTACATGCTGTAACTCAGACTCGGAGCCACCAAATAAAAAAACAAACACTAACCGAAAAAAAGCTACAGGTACCTGTCAGGGTTCAGAACCAAAGAACGCAGCCCCACATCCCTGCGGACAAGTTTGCTCTGAGAGGAAGGAATACAAGGCTTTGCATCAGTGGCACCACTGACTTCAGACTCAGAATCATTAACAAGAGAGCAGCTGCTCTGGAATTTCAAGGCTTTGGGAGGTTTGGTAATGTTTCCAGATCTTTCCTCAAACTAGCCACTCTGTCCGGCCACAGATCACTACCCATCAGTTTTATCAACAAAAGGAATAATATGACACCTGACAGACTCATTAAGCTATCTACTAGAAGATTCTGCTAGCAGTCGGCTATTCACATACTTTTAATGGAATTTTTTTTTTTATCAGAGAGGAAAAACAACAAGAAATTATTTTTGTTGACTTAATTTACATGGCAAGAAGGACTAGCAACCAAAGAAGGGCGTACTGTATTTGCCATTGAACAAAGGTATAATTTGTGAAAGTACCATAGGTGGTTCCTTAGTAACTCAGTTATTTCTTTGTGGTTTTTCAACATTGCAACAGGGAGGTAAGAATTCTCTGTATTATAGTTTCATCAAGAATTTAAGACGCTTAACATTTTTAAGGTACACTGCCTCTGAGTTAGCACTAGACAGTTTTCACTGTTTGTTGTTTGCAAGGC
>SJYA01002873.1:2250378-2269528 GCA_006410615.1 Neotragus moschatus
GGGGGGGGGGGAGGGAGGGATTGTTTTCTTGTTTCTTGTTTGTTTTTTGACTGTACTGCCCAGCATGTGGAATCTTACTTCTTCGACCAGGTCTAGAATCTGCAACTCATGCCTTAGAAGCACAGAGTCTTAACTACTGGACCACCAGTGGGAAGTCTCAAACTGTTTGTAATTTCCTACCCCAGAACACATCATTGCCTCTATCATTTGATCAGAGCATCTTTATTCGTCCTAGTCCAGGCCTATAAGCTTCCTTGTCTTATTAATAGGGGAAACACACTTTAGAATGACTTCTGCAAACTTTCCCAGAGCTCTGGCCCACAAAGACTGACAGAGCCTCTTATTTTTTTCTCCTCATCACAGGCCCTCCTTGGCCAAGGCATCATCACCCTGGCTTATTTCTTCTGCTTGGTTCTGTGGGACAGACTCCCAACTTACATAAGAAGTCAGACACTAGACAGGCTGGTTTCCTTTTCACAAGCTCCGAATAAAAAATAATAATAATCTAAATGATATTTCCAGGTAGATAAAGTAGCTTAACACAAAACATCTGTGAAGAATGCTTCTTCCTTTCTTAGATATCCTTATGAACTGAGGATGTGTTAGATTTCAGAGATTTCTAAGAAGCTTGAATCTACGTAGTATCATATTCACACTTCTAGAACTTCAGAAATAGGAACAGCCACTGCCTGATGTTGACCTTCCTTCCACTTGCCCTTCACCAGACACCCTCACTCCCAAGGAGACAGGCCAGGAGAGAATGAACAACTATTCTACCTGCTCTCTGAGCTCTGCCTGCAGGCTTTTTCTGATGGGGAAGATGAACTACTGTCTTTCCCTTCCAGTCTTGATAATGTGTGAGCTGCTACACTGAAGAGATCGTCTCTTTCCCTACATTTGTTTTCCTTCATTAATTGGTTTAAATTGGCTTTTTTCTTTTTTACTTGTATTTAATTTCTACTTACTTTGGGGGCATAAAAAATAGTTAATTTTTCTAGTTAGAGTAACCTAAACTTATTTTGACTGTGATAATCTTTTCTGCACTTTCTTTTCAATTCTCAGCAGGAAACTTTTCTTGAATTTTGTTTGAGTCAGACTAAGCTGTTTTTAAACATTAAATGTTCAACCGAGATGTGTGACCCTGGGCAAGTCCCTTAACGTCTCACGGCTTCTTCCTCACCTGCAAAATGACATTTTCCCAGCCTATTTCACAGAGTTATTATGAAATCAGAAGTTAACGTGTGTGTGTATGTATGTGCGTGTGTGCACTCAGTTGCTCAATCGTGTCTGACAATTTGTGACCCTAAGGACGGACTGCAGCCCACCAGGCTCCTCTGTGTATGGGATTTTTCCATCAAGAATACTGGAATGGGTTACCATTTCCTTTTCCAGGGGATATTCCCGACTCAGGGATCGAACCAGCATCTCCTGAGTCTCCTGCATTACAAGTGGATTCTTTACCACTGAGCTACCTGGGAAGCCCCTAAGTTAACATACACTTTGGAAACAACACAAATATAGCACGTGAGATCCTAAGCTAAGGCACACAGAACCACTCGAAAGGAAGACACATGGAGATGGAACCTCCAAGACATTTGAAAAGAGACTCAAGAGACCCTCAAAGCATGATTGTGGCACCCAGCATCAGTCTTGGTCATTTAGCATACAGGGCATCACATGAGCACCTATAAAACAAAGTGAAGATGAAAGGAAAAAGAGACAAGAAGAAAAGCAAAAGCAAGGAAGAGAAAGTACACTTAATGCAAGTTATTTTCTGAGACAGG
The DNA here is from genome assembly GCA_006410615.1 of Neotragus moschatus. NCBI lineage: Eukaryota > Metazoa > Chordata > Mammalia > Artiodactyla > Bovidae > Neotragus > Neotragus moschatus. Next base: position 2,252,163 of record SJYA01002873.1, read on the forward strand.
CAACTATATTTGGAGATTAAATAATCCCATGAGCTATAAAATTTTTAAAGGAACCAGAATAGGACATTTTGCACTAATTTTATAAGCTAATTTTCACATTTATCTTTGCTAAACAGAAGATTTACCATTCTGATATTTAAAATCAAAGTGCAGCCCAATTCTTTCTAATAAGTAAAAAAAATAAAATCAGCTTAGAGGATATGAGCAAAATTTTATAAAATAAAATGTGTGAACAACTGTGCATATACAAAACACATACACTTAGGAAAATATTAAAAGTAAATACATCACAATATGAACTGGAGTCATCTTTGGTATTGAATTTCAAGTGACTTTTACTTTCTTCTTCACACTGTTTGTGTTTTCTGAAATTTACAACAAATGTGCTTATATAGTAATTACATTAAAACCAATATTACTGTGAGTGGATAAATAAGCTGTGGTATATCCAGACTGTGGTATTCGGCATTGTAAGAAATGAGCTATCAAGCCATGAAAAGACAGGGAGGAATCTTAAATGAATATTACTAAGAGAAACAGGTCAATCTGAAAAGGCTACATATTGTGTGGTTTCAGCTATATGACATTATGAAAAAGATGAAGGTGTGGAGGCAGTGAGCAGATCAGAGACTGCAGAGTTTGAGGAGAGAAGGGATGCCCAGGCCGAGCTCAGATTTTTAGGGCAGTGAAACTACTCAGGATGAAATTATAACGGTAGACACATGTCACACATTTGCGAAAATCTACAGAATGTACAACATTGAGTGAACTCTAACGTAAAGTAAGGACTTTGGGTGATAACAACACGTTAATCAACATAGGTTCATCAACTGTAACCAGATCCACTCTGGTGGAGGGGTTGCAGTGCCTGTGTGGGAGCAGGGGGTATACAGGAAACCTCTGTACCTTCCTCTCAATTTTGCTCTGAACCTAAAACTGCTCTAAAAAAATAAATCTTAAAAATAAATGTTATTTCATTTCAGGGATCTTGAGTACAAGCTACTCATTCTCCTGGCTTGGCCCTGTGATAAACCTTCCTCTGCATAAAAAAAAAAAAAAAAAATTTAAAATTTAAAAATGGGACATCCCTGGTGGTCCAGGGGCTAAGACTCTGCTCCAATGCAGGGGGCCCAGATTTGATCCCTGGTTGGGGAACTAGATTCCACATGCCGCAACTAAGACCCAGCACAGTCAAATAAACAAATATTTAAATAAAACGTAAGAAGAAAGAGTGGCCACCACTGAACATCATATTCCCACAACATTCCCATATGTTTTCATCACATCAACATACTTTCCACAAAATCTAAACTACCAAAAAATAAAAGTATTAATACTTCCATGGCAGAGCATTTATCCATGGTGGCATTCACAACTAACAGGAAAAGACAAGTCTGCTATAGTACATGAGAATATTCATCTCCTGTGACTGTTAATAACTCCAAGTTCTCTAAGAGGAAAAGATGCTGAGGCAGAGCTCAGCAAGGCTCAGAGGAGACCCAGGTTGTATGGCTGGTGGTCACAAGAAACTCTTCGCACCCTAGTCCTTCACATTTCACCATGAACTAAGGACAACTCAAACAACTACAACAAATATGTGAGTCTAGCTTTGTCTGAACCTCTGATAGAAATTTCTATAAAGTTTCCCTTCCAAATTACACACAGATATTCAAAGCCTTTATTATCAAGCAGAAAAGGGAGCTTCCTTGGCAGTCCTATGGTGAGGACTCTGTGGTTTCACTGCTGGGGCCTGGGTTCAAGGTTGGGTTGAGCCCAAGGGTTGGGGAGCCAAGACTCCACAAGCCTCACCATGCAACCAAAAATTTAAAAAAAAATTTTTTTAAGCAGCAGAAAAAGTATGGACCTGAAGTCATAAAACAGAGTTGACTCTCTTAGCGTGAAGGACATGGGTCAGTTAATGTGACCCCCATGAGGTTCAGTTTCCTCATTTGTAAAAGAGAAGTTAATAGACATAAGGCATCCAGCACAGAGCCTCATGAACTAATCAACATTAATTTTTGTCCTCCCCAGCCCTGCCCCCAGGATGCGCACATAATTTAAATTAGATGAGTTTTACTACACTCCATTCAGCTTTGGTGGTTCAATGGGTAAACTATCTGCCTGCCATGCAGGAGACTCGGGTTCAATCCCTGGGTCAGAAAGATCCACTGGAGAAGAAAATGGCAACCCACTCCAGTATTCCTGCCTGAAGAATTCCACGGACAGAGGAGCCTAAAGGGCCTCAGTCGATGGGGTCACGAAAGTCGGACATGACTTAGTGACTGAACAACAAAAAATCATTCAGCTTTGGAAACCTTTCTTCAAATCAAATGTACTTGGAAAGCTATTTTCTAAGGCAGAGCCGTGCTTCTCTATTCCAATCAGATGAAGTGATGTATAGCAAGGGAGCACAAAGATGTTGGGCAGGAAGCAGGTCTGGTGATGGACGAAGAAGGGAAGAGAAGGGAACGATGGGATAAACTGAGATAAAGTCAGAGATGGAAGGAATGAATTCTCAAGGAGGGCCCTGAAAGCTGTAAGGAGATGCACACGTGGCCAGAGAGGGGACAGCTGACAACAAAGAACAAGTAAACCACAAACTTCTAAGTCACAGAAATGAAAGCTGGGACCCTGCTCACCTTCCCTACAAATAACGGCTTTACCTCCTGATGTGTTCAAAAAATACTGTGACTACCCTTGGCTTGATTCCTCATCTTGCTGTGGGCTCTTTCAAGTTAGGTTTCCAGTTATTCCATCAGCACTCCAGCATTCAGAGGCTCTGACACAGAGCAGTCTGGCTACTAATGTTTGCCCAATTAATGTAGAAATAAAGGATACATGTATGTATAAATATATGCTGGCTTTTCTTCCTAAGGTTAACTTATGCAAACTACCAAAGTGATCATGAACGAAAGGGTCTAAGTATCAACACTAGAATTTCATCGCATTGCTAGAGGTACTTAAGTGTGAGAGGTCTTGGAATTTCAGATTCTACCGTACAAAGAATAATATTTTAAAAAGCAGCTCTTTTCTATAATTTACAAACCGTGAATCATCCAATAGTCTGACTCAATGTAGAGGAGACTAGTATGACTACATGAGCTGAAAACTACCAAAATCCACTTCCAGAAACGGTCAGACAGTATCAGGGACAGAACTAGAAAGAGTGCTTGCCTCTAGTTTGCCTTCAGAAGCTCTTTGTAGTAGCAGGGGGGGAAAAAAAAAGTTGGCTTCCAATATATTTTTGGTGCAGATTATCACCTTTTCGAAAAGAATGAAAGGAGATATATATAAATGAGCCAGAAATGCCACCTGTTCCTTCAAACTCAAGGCTCTCCCCCATCCCTCATAAAAGTTTGTATTTACCGATGTATTTGGCTCAGCCTGTTGAGTGCCTAGCTGAGAGGCACACAGCAAAAGTGATAACAACCAGAGGCATCTGTCTAGATCATCAGATTTCCTTCCTCTGGTCAGTGTGCGCCACAAATCTCATGCTGCAAAAGCGACATCTCATCTTTCAGTGTCAGATTTCTTCCAATTCCGTTGCACATTTCTGTTCTATTTCAGTTCCCCCAACACAAGAGAATGCAGAAGTGGTGAGTCCCCACCACATAAGAGCTTCTCCTGAGCTGTCGCTGATGGTAGAAGGTGGACCCGCAGCAAAAAATGGACGGTCGGTGCAGCTACGTCACGTCCTATTCTAGTACTGACTTCTGTTCGCACGCCAGCACCGGGCCAGTATGTGGCAGACCAACTACAGTCAAACTGAATCCCCAGTACAACTCCTAGATGGACTGGATGAGAGCAAAGAGGAAAGGCACGTGTCTTATTTGGAGTTTTCCAGCTACTTGGCTCCACCAAGGAACTGTGGCCTCAGAGCTCACAGTATATAGAATCAACACAGCATAGAGTAAAAGGAGGCCACAGGACTTCCCTGGCAGTCCTTTGGTTAAGACTCTGGGCTTCCATTACAGGGGGCACAGGTTCAATCACGTCTGGGTACGAAGATCCCACATGCAGCAAGCGGGGCAAGGTGCCTAAAATATACTCTGTAAATCATAAAACCAGTATATATCCTACATTTTGGTCCATCTATGCTTTCCTAATTATAGAATCCTCAAACTCCTGTATCCCTGGTCCTAGCAAATTCCCTTGCTATGTCCGATCTGTGCCAGCAATGTAGAGTTCTGTGGGAAGCCCCCCGCCCCCACCCCGAGAAGTGAGCACAGCACCAGACCTTCCACCGACACACTATCCAAATCATCCACTTTTGCTCCCTGAACACCTTAGAACCCTTACAGGAACCTTTGTCCTTCTTGGTTATGTTTCAGACATTATCATGGCAGCCTGTCCAACCTTCTATGAGGCACTGACCACTGAAAGCTCTCAGTCTGTCTCTATCACAGCTCTCCTAAAGGAAGGGGAGGTTGGTTCACAAGTGTTAAGTCAAGTCCTCAGGGAAGAAAGAAATTCACAAAAGGACAGATAACCATATAGTTTCTGTGGACACACCAATGGGTCTTCTGCTGCTTCAGCAAAACCAACACAATCAGCTGAATCCCTGGGGAAGTATAGTCAGCCCCAGTTCACAGTATTTCAAAAGTATCACAGAAAATAAAGAACAAATGTCCTCCCACTGCCCACATATATATAATGAAGAGGCTTTTCCCCTAACAAAGAAGGATTCAGAAGAGCACTCTTTTTCACAATAGGAGTAAACCAAACCTCTTGTCAGTTGCTTTTCCTCCCCACTATCCACCTCTCGGCTTCGAGAGCAGAAAAGAAGAGCCACCGACCCCCTTTAGGTCCCCTTTTCCTATGGAAAAGACAGTTGTCGGTTTTAAGAACCCTCAGAATAGGGTTTTGAAAATAAATCATCAGGGCGTGAGGGACACCCAAATGTAGAAATCACAAAAATAACTCAATCAAGTCCCAAAGTGCCAAAGCCACTAAGAAAATATCACAGACAAGGAAGAAAAGAGGCCAGTAAAAGGAAACGAGTTCTGACTTCTGACCCAACCGCGGGCTGTGGGTGGCTCTCCAATGGGCAGCGATGCCTTGGAAAGGTCAAGTGTAGTGGTTCAAGGGTCTGAAAGTACTTAATGAACCAAGGAGCGCAAGTTATTTTGGGAGAAAAGAAAAATATGTTTTCTGAGTATTTTTCCCTTCCTCTAGCTTAGCACCACACCCACCTAACCTTCTTCCCAGTCGCGTCACCTGTCTCAAAGTCTGTTTCTTTGGTCTCTTTATTTCTTTTCCTTTAGAGAAAATTATATCCACTCAGCTCAAAACAAAGAACCCATCTGAGAACATTATGTGTGTGAGCTTTGTTTGTTCACCCTTGCATCAGTGCTTAAAGCCAACCCATCTGCAGGTGGGCTAATTTATTATTACAAAAGTTGCTCAGACAGGTATTTAATCAGTGAAAGAGTAGATTCAGAAATACACTTTAAAATGAAAACCCTGACACTTGGCTTCCTTGAGAAAGCTTAACCCAGGAAGCGGGACTCTTGGCTTCCCTGCAGTCCCAGCTCCACCGTGGAAAGCAACGGCGTACACGGTCAGCCCTTCTCAGGTTCGCTTTGCTCGACTTCTCCCCTGCTCTGCCAGCTTTTAAATGCATGAAGGTTTCTGTTTTCAGAAATAAATCCTGCCTATTTCCCCTCTCCTTCCTTCTCCGCGCCGATAAATTCCTTGAGGGTGATTTTTGGATTGCGTCTCTTGAGCTACAGGTTATATGAACTTTGGGGTCACCTGGAAATGTTTTTAACTTCTCCCAGTAGGGAGGGAACAGAGGAAAATGAGTCGACTTCCTAGAACTCTACCTTCTGAATCTGGCATATACAAGTCAAACAAACCTGAGCTTTCCTAAGGATAAAACGATCTCACCCTCACGCGGCCCCAAATTCTTAATCATGCATCTCTTGTGATTATCAAGAACTTTTTTTTTTTTTGCCATGTGGCAGATCTGTTCCTCTTTTTCGTCATATTTTTCTCAATTAAAGATTCTAATGGCCACTGAAGCAAGACAAATTACCCTCATCATTTATGTCTACAAACCTCTATGACTCTGAGCTTCAGAATTATAATGGGAAACAGAAATCATAACTTTGATTTTAAAAGCAGAAAGGTGGCACTTTGTTGCACTTGATAAACACGCAGAGAATCACGAAGAGGGAGGGGATTTGAAGGAGAAGCCCTCGAGTCAAAATCCTCAGCCTTCAGCGACCTGTCCCATTTAACAGTTCTTAGAGTCCAGAAGTTCTTCTTTAAATCTAACCTAAATCTATTATGCTTCAGTGAAAACCTACGCTGTCTCTATGCCAGAAACGAAACAGCTGGTCACCATACACAGCTTAATAACTCCTCATAATTTCGAAGTCTGTTATTAAGTCATTTTTTAGTCTCCTCTTCTTGAAGCTAAATAATCCCAAGTCTTTCAACTTATCCTTATAGGTTCAATTTTACAATCCTTTAATCATCATCAATGCTTTTCACTAAACATTCTTATGTTTTCCATGTTGTTCTTATGTCTTGAAACCCAGCTCACCTTTGGAATTGCTTCTCGCCGGCTCCAAAAGCCCAGGACTTTTGTGCATTACACACACCCCACAGGATGTACTCGAATAGGAAACCTACTGCTTTGTTTGGGTTCTTTTTAGTGCAAACCTGCTCCTACAGCTCCTTCTTTAAAGAAAACGTGTTCTTTGGGAACCAGTGTTTATTCCCACTCTTTCTTCCTCACCAGAGCTCTTCACAGCCTTTCTCAACCCACTTTCCCCAAACAATCTTGTTACACAATGAGTATCTACCTAATCAGATACGCTTATTTAGACCAAGTTGTTAACCGAAAAATGTCTTAAAATATGCTATGTTTTACGGATAACATCTATGAAGGTCCTGTCCTCAAAGTCTTAACTCAGAAAAGAATCTCTGGCACCCTTTGCCTTGAAGCCTCTTCTCCACTCTTCCTAGAGCTGGCTTTGTTTCACCGTCACGTATCTGCTCTGAAGCTATGTCCCTTCCAGAACACTCGAGAACAGGCTCCCAATCCTTCTTTACTACTAGATCAGTTCCCTTTACAGAACAGTCACAACTTGCAATTAGATGCAATTACAGATAAAAGTTCATTTGCCCATTTCTTGTCTGTCTGGCACATAGAATGGAGGCTCCTCAAAGGTGGGGTCACATCTGCTCTGCTTTGTATGCCTTGCTTGCTTGCTTGCTAAGTCGCTTCAGTCGTGTCCGACTCTGTGTGACCCCAGAGACAGCAGCTCACCAGGCTCCCCCGTCCCTGGGATTCTCCAGGCAAGAACCCTGGAGTGGGTTGCCATTTCCTTCTCCAATGCATGAAAGTGAAAAGTGAAAGTGAAGTTGCTCAGTCGTGTCTGACTCTTAGCAACCCCATGGACTGCAGCCCACCAGGCTCCTCCGTCCATGGGATTTTCCAGGCAAGAGTACTGGAATGGGGTGCCATTGCCTTAACCTGGCTAATGGTACACATTTGATTTTTGAAGGAATCAATGTCTCCACTGCTGGAAATATTTACATTTTAAAATATATCTGGGGAGAGGGGGATTGCACAATGTACTAAAAGGTACAGACTTCCAGGGGACTTCCCTGGCGGTCCAATGGTTAAGACTCTATGCTTCCAATGCAGGGGATATGGGTTCGATCCCCGGTCGGGGAACTAAGATCGTGTAGGGTACAGCCAAAAATAAAAAAGTAAATTAAATAAGACACGCTATTCCCAAGCTCTCTTTAAAAAGCTGGGAAAAAAAAGTTTTACAAAGGTAGAGACATCCAGTTATAAGATAAATACGTACTGAGGATGTAGCATACAACATGAGTGATATAATTAACATCGTTACATGTGATCTATGAAAGTGGTTGAGAAAGTAAATCCTAAGAGATCTCATCACAAGGAAACATTTTTCTATTTCTTGAATTTTTAATTGGAAAAGACCCTGATGCTGGGAAAGATTGAAGGCAGAAGGAGAAGGGGACGACAGAGGATGAGATGGTTGGATGGCATCTCTGACTCAATAGACATGAGTTTGAGCAAGCTCTGGGAGATGGTGAAGGACAGGGAAGCCTGGCTTGCTATAGTTCATGGGGTTGCAAAGAGTTGGAGAGGACTGAGCAACTGAACAATAACAACAAGAAATAATGTTGACTAAACTGATTGCAGTAATCATTTCATGATATAGGTAAGTCAAACCATTATGCTGTAGACCTTACAGGCATTCAGTGCTGGCTGTCCATATATCTCAATAAAACCGGCAGGAACAAACATCTCTAATTGCAACTTAAAAGGCTCTGTCAGCTGTTACAAATGGGGACGGTATTTCAGAAGTGGTACATGTAGTGGTGAGACAGCGTGGTGGGAGGAAGGAGCCCTTCTCATGTCCATCTAGTTAATCATTCAGGCAAAGCCAGGACCACAGCCCCCCAACAGAGAGAAAGCTGCTGCCTCTTCTAAGACATTCAAAAACTGGAAACTGTGGTCAGTCCCACCATCTTCCTTCTGCTCCTTAAAGTAATTAATCTCGTTTCCAGTAATTCTCTCTCCTTTCAGAGTCCACACACTCACACCTCTTGCACCATTCCATCATCTTTCTGGTGCTACGTCTTCATGGCTGATCCCTTCACAGAAGCACTAGCATTTAACTCCTATGAAATTTAATGAATGATGAATATTATTTATTAACATTCAGGTTATCACTGGCAGTGGAAATCTTTGGAGATGGGATTATGGACATTTTTTACATTTTCTTCTTTTGATTAATTTTTATTCTCTAACTGCAGCCATGAAATTAAAAGACGCTTACTCCTTGGAAGAAAAGTTATGACCAACCTAGATAGCATATTCAAAAGCAGAGATATTACTTTGTCTAGTCAAGGCTATGGTTTCTCCAGTAGTCATGTATGAATGTGAGAGTTGGACTGTAAAGAAGGCTGGGCACCAAAGAATTGATGCTTTTGAACTGTGGTGTTGGAGAAGACTCTTGAGAGTCCCTTGGACTGCAAGGAGATCCAATCAGTCCACTCTGAAGGAGATCGGCTCTGGGATTTCTTTGGAAGGAATGATGCTGAAGCTGAAACTCCGGTACTTTGGCCACCTCATGCGAAGAGTTGACTCATTGGAAAAGACTCTGATGCTGGGAGGGATTGGGGGCAGGAGAAGAAGGGGACAACAGAGGATGAGATGGCTGGATGGCATCACTGACTTTGATGGATGCGAATCTGAGTGAACTCCAGGAGTTGGTGATGGACAGGGAGGCCTGGCGTGCTGGATTCATGGGGTCACAAAGGGTCGGACACAACTGAGCGACTGAACTGAACTGAACTGAACTTTTCCTCCAAGGCCTTGCCTGTATTTTCTAGTTTAGTGATTTTTATTTTTTAAGGTTGTATGTTTGTGTGGTTTGTGTGTTAGTCACTAAGTCATGTCTGATTCTTTGCAACCCCATAGACTAATCCGCCAGGGCCCTCTGTCTATGAAATTCTCCACGCAAGAATACTAGCATAGGTAGCTATTCCCTTCTCCAGGGGATCTTCCTGACCCAGGGATAGAACCCAGGTCTCCTGCATTGCAGGCAGATTCTTTACCAACTGATCTACCAGGGAAGTCCTTTTTTTTTTTTTTTTAAGATTTAATGAGCTTTATTTTGGTGGTATTCAAAGTGAGATTCTACTGAGGGTTAACCTACAAAATTTGTGTTCATCTCATAGAATTCGATGTTTTAAGCTCTGGTGAACTTTCATCTGAATGAATTCAAGATTCATTTCACAAACATATATATTGACTATACACACACACAGATTTCATATATATGTCTTCTGTGTATGTGCCTATACCTTGCAAATTTTTTACTATATAGCAAGGCTGCCACATCACCAGGCTTGCCTTTCAGGTAACACTACTTCAGAGCATCAATTAAGAATATCCTGGGCACAATACCAGAAGCTCCACAACTTTAATGACAAAGCACCAGGGAGTCTGAGTAGTGAATAACCGAACAGGAAGAGACCTGGGCTCCTTGCCCACCTCCATAAATCATCTGCTGACTTGTAGAGCGACATGCAGCAAATGAGTTTTCAAGTGCCCATGCCTCAGTTTACCCACCTGTAAAAGGCATAATGTATTCCTCAAAGGGATATAAAGAGAACCAGTGAGGTAATGTCTAAGCCTCTGGAACTCCTTGGCAGAAAGGCGCTATATAATTACTATTTGGTATTTAAGTTGCCCTTCATGTGTGCCAAGTAGTTTATGATCATTCCTTGCAAGTTACTCCCAGCTACTCTGAAGGTGTCTTCACGTCTACCTCCACTAAAAGGATGAAGAAGCTGAACTGGAGAGAAGTGTAGGGATGTGCCTAGGGTCGCTAAGATGGCACTGAGATCTCAGAAGAGGACTTGAAAAGTCCTCCCACTCCCTCAACCTTAACGGAATCCACATCTTCCGCACAAACTATACCTACAGATGAATCCCCCATTACGCTGCTCTGAAACAGCCCTCATGGAGCAAAAAGCACTGTAACTTGCTTTTGTAGAATACAGTGAATGGTGAGGAGATGAAACAGAAACCAAAGCTCTAGAATTAGTAACCTAGACTTCACAATCACTTTTTTTTTTTTTTTAACACATCTATATTTCTCTTCACTTCCGGTANATTCATGGGGTCGCAAAGAGTCGGACACGACTGAGTGACTGAACTGAACTGAAGATACTTTGGCTACAGATTTGCCCAGCTGCCAAGCAAGGCAAATAACCTCTTTATGTTCAAATATGTAATATTCTTCTCCCATAAGAGGACTGATCTGGCTTGACTTGCTGTTGACCTGCTGATACCAAGCACCACAAGGTATCACCCACCCCTCAATCATCTAGTAACTACCAAATTGGTCTAATTCAGAAGGAAGCTACTGGCACTGGAACTTGGAGTCAAGGAACTTCAGATGTCTTCCAGAATAAAAAGTCAGAAGACTTCAGGAAATGGTACCTCAAAAAATTTTCTCCTGTGGCAGCAATGATATTTCCAATATAAGCACTTATGAAAGCAGGTGACATTGGTGGTCCAGTGAACCACCATCCCCATCATTCATCTTGCAAGGTTTTTCCCCCTCAAGGCCAGGCTGCACGTGTACCTATTGTTTTAACATATAGAATATGTAAGAAGTGACGCTACTCCAATTCTGAGCCTTAAGAAGCTTTACAAAGGCCTGAAAGTTTCCACTTTTGCACCCAAAGGAACCCTGAGCTGCCACGTAGGAAGTCAGACTCCGATAGAAAAGGCCACATGGAGAAGGTGAGGCTCTGGAACTAGAGGAGAGAGAGAAAGGCCCAGCTGTCGCCTCCTTCCTGTGGAGCCTAACCTTCCAGTCACCCCATGAAGGCATCAGACAAGGGACTGAGACCATCAGGCATGTTCCAGCACCAGCTGCCATCTTACTGCAAGAAAGACCATAGATATCCCATCCAGATGAGCCCCAGTCAACCCACAGAGTTGTGAGAAGTAATAAACTGGTGGCTGTTTCTTCCTTTCTTTTTTTTTTTTACTTTTTTCTGCACCAGGAAGCTCTTGGGATCTTAGTTCCTTGACCAGGGATCAAACTTGGGCTTCCTGCAGTAGAGACGCAGAGCGCTAACCACTGAACCACCAGGGAATTCCCTGGTTGCTATTTTAAGCCACTGTGTTTGGGGACGGTTTGTTATTTAGCAATAGATAACTGACAGACCAGCAAGAGAATAAAAAGACTTGCGACTGTGTAAGGTGATTTACTTTTTCCATCCTCTGCACAGCCAATCATACCCTTCCATCACTCTTCCTCCTTAACTCAGAACCACAATAGTAGAATGTGACACCACTGAGCAAGACTTCATCTTCCTGGAGACGTTCTTGCAAAAAGACTGCAATTGGAAGCGACTGCATATATGGAACAAAAGATCCTAATAGAAACTGATGTTTGAAAGAGTCAGGCATCCAAGTGCATTAGTGGAGCTGCTGCTGGTCCACTGACTTCTGCTGGTGAACATACGCAGGCAGTACCTCTTCAGAGCTAACTTGCCAACAGAAGGTCAAAATGCCTTGCCTAAACACAAGGCTGACAAATTTGGGATCTTAAGTATGATGTCATGTCTTAAACCGATAAGCTGGCGGAGAAAATAAATGGCATTTTGTCAGGATGTGTACCATTCTCATGTTTACGCTACTTAAGATGAAGGTTCTCATAAGTCATCGGCTGTGTTCCTTTAAAGGGAAGTTTTATAACTGAGATGAATCACAACTGCAAAAGATCAAAGTTAAAAAACATCAATGATGCCATGGGGTACTTTTTAATCTTGTAATGAGTGATGATCATGTGCTTTTATGAAGTTCGTCCAACTGCCAGCGCCAGATGTGTATATTAAGAGAAGGAGTTGTTTGTGATGTGACAGTACCCGTTCAGCTGCCAGAGACAGAGAACACAGAAGGATGAAACCGTTCTGATTTTTTGACTGAAAAGCAAGCCTTGGCAGATGGGCTGATAAGTGGGGCCTCCGAGGGCGACATCAGTGCCCTAGCATCCTCTCTTGGACTTTGCTGCAAACAAGCTGTTTATCATCAGTTCTGCCCAGCTGTCCCCAGGCAGCATACCTGCTCCAGCACAATTTATAACACTTATTAGTGTCATTGACTAATGAGCAGAAATTAGTAAAGCCATCTGCAAGAAAAAAAATATATATTACCCGAGAGAACAGAAGCTAGATGGTATCTATTTCCTGGAAGTGTACTCTAAGCAAAAACTACAGCAAACTTCTGACGCTGAAACTAATGTAATAATAGCTCATGCTTACTGAGCACTTACTGCCCGACAGTCCCTGGGCTGTGCATTTTAGACACATGACATCACTTAACATCTTTGCAGCAATGGATGAGGAAGACACTATTATTGGTCTTCTCACTTTATTATTAATTACTTTTCTCACTTTAACAGAGGAGGAAACTGAGGCCAAGAGAACTTAGGTAACTTGCCTATCACCACACAACTGGTGAATGGCGGCATCCCGGGCTTTCAATCCAGATAGCCTGATGCGAAAGCCCACACCCTTAATCACTGTCCTGCTGCTGAGTAAAGACCTAACCAGTTAATCTGGAACCTATCCTTGTTCAAACAGCTCATCTGCCAGAAGGAGTCTTTTCAACTTATACTGTATCTTCTGAAGAAGGGGTGAAATTCCATTAACAGGACCAAGAAAGCAAACATATTCAATCTCTCCAAACTTTTGCAGTAAGAAACAGACATACAGTCTTTCAATAACAACCATTACTTACAGAATTAAAATTTTGTGGGAGAAGATGCTAAAACATTTGCAACTGTCTTTTTTTTTTCTCTCCCCTCAGGAAAGCCTTTTCCTAAAGCTCTTCTCTGTTAACGGTTGAGAAAATAAGCCACTTTGAAGAAATCTAGAGCAGTGGTTGGCAAACCACAACTTGTGTGCCAAATCTGACCATCCCCCAACCTACTTTTGTAAATAAAGTTTTATTGATATACAGCCACTACCATTGTTTATGTATTGTTGAAGGCTGCTTCTGAGCTACACTGGTAGAGTTGTGTCCCTGTGGCAGATATCACAGGACCCAGAGAGCTGAAATCATTTCCTATCTGGCACGTTACAAAAGAAAAGTCTGCCAACTCATATTCTAGAGGATTCTTCATTGAACATTATACACACACCTATCAATGAAAAGCCTTCAACTCACAGTTGAAGGAAATTTAAAATCTTGGGCATTTTCCACACCTGGGAGTCTCAAAACTAAAGAACAATATTGAGAAGAGGGTTTTACTTACAAACATTCAATGCTCAGACGGCCAAGAGCAGGGCAGAAGGAAATAACCCCAGACCGAAAATACAGATTGTAGGATTAAAATGTTACTGATACCAGACACAGCCAGACACTGAGTTTGGCCAGTCACCTTGTGATGTGTGAGCAGATCTAGGGCAGTGGTCCGCCACTCAATTTCTATATCTGCTTCTCCCCAGCACCTTCAGCAGCATCAGAAGCCTAAACTCAGGTCACATGCATACTATTTGCTCTATCCCTAACTCTCACTGCTTTCTCTCTGTCTTTACAGGGTCACTGAGCCTAGCAACTGTTCATTCTGCCAATGGCCTCCTGGGAATGAGGTGATACTACCCTTGCTTGAAAGAGAAGTGACTCTCCCAAAGCTATTCTACCTCCTTCTTTTTGTCACCACTTTCAGAATGAGGCAGCACCCACCTTCCTCTGCTTCCTCTCCCAACCATCAAGGCTGAGCATCAACTTGTGAGCATCTGGAGATATACACACAGAGAGAGAGACATACACACACACACAATGATGGTTTTTCCAAGAACTGAGAAAAGCAGCTGAGATCAGCAGGAAACATCTTTACGAGATAAGTATTAGTCGTGTTAAACATGAAAAGACTACCATCCTGCTTGGTGCATATTGAGAGAGATGTCCCTGCCTTTTCAGGAACTCGGGGGCTAATCAGATAAAATGTTAGATGTCTTCCATCCTAAGCCATTGTTCCAGATGGACGGTGGTCCAGAAAAGTCAGGCAAAAATCCGAAATCAGGCCCAATAGCCCTAGGCTGATCCATTCACCTACACTGCCTGACTGCTGGCCCTGAGGACCAGGGACGGGGCAGCCAGAGATGTGTGTGTGGCCACCGCCTAATAGGACACTCCTAACCTGAGCAGACAGAGCCAGCGCTCTCATTGCTGAGAAACCTAGAAGAAAGCCATACACATGAAAGAAGGAGAAAAGAAAAACCTCAAAGACTGACTTTTCAGGCAGGAAACCTCCCTAGTTTGGGTGAGCAGTCAGCCTTTGTGAGAAGAGACAGTACGAGAGGAGCAGAAGGCAACACGTCTTCCCATGGCTCAAGGACAGGCGGCCCCAGGGNTCTCACTGCTGAGAAACCTAGAAGAAAGCCATACACATGAAAGAAGGAGAAAAGAAAAACCTCAAAGACTGACTTTTCAGGCAGGAAACCTCCCTAGTTTGGGTGAGCAGTCAGCCTTTGTGAGAAGAGACAGTACGAGAGGAGCAGAAGGCAACACGTCTTCCCATGGCTCAAGGACAGGCGGCCCCAGGGGCAGAGGGGAGGCAAAACTTCACCAGCCCTTTGCTCTCGATTTTAGGAGCAGAAAAGCTATGCCATTGTCTTGGCAGGTGTATCATTCTATAACAAAGATTTCTGCCAGCTGTCCCTCCACCACAAGCCAAATTAAACTCTCCAAACACAATGGCTACATCTCCAATGGATTCACTCATCAAAGGCAGAGTTCTGAATGATATTTCCATTGGCACGGAATTTTTAAGGTTGTATCTATTAAATAATCTTTAATCCTTAAACATATTTAAATTCGGCTCTGGTAAGTATGTTCAAATCAGTTTTAGGGGTGGCGGGGGGAGCAAACCTGTTTTAATTTAGATTCAAGAGGAAAATGCATATTAGCCCAAATGGATGATGGGCACTGCCTTCAAATGATGCTGGTTCAACCTTCCAGATGTCCCAGGAGACAAATAAACCAAGGTGGATTGAAATCTGGCTTGACTCTATCTGCTAAAGAAACTATCTATGGCAATTACTAGAACATGAGCAAACAAAAGTGTTGTAACAATCAAGCAAGTTATCATTTGCAAATAAATTCTTTGTAATTAAGCAGTGTGCTCTCTATAAAGGGAATTGAGTGGGCGAGTTAAAAAGTTAAAACACATTCTTAGACCATGGGAAACACACGCAAAAGCTTTTTGACTAAGCTCAGGATTTTGCAGTTTATTGTTTTCTTCCTCAGCTCTCATGGGTCTGTTCTGCCTCATCTACTGTGTCCAGTGGATGAGCAGAATTTTTTAGCAAAAAAACTTACAGTAACGGAAATTCACAAAGTTATGTTGGGCTTAGCAATTCTGAGGCAAAGGTGAAAAGTGTAATTTGACTTTCCACTAACTGTGAAGATCTAATTGCCCCTCGTAAAAATATATGCAGATAGCAAACTTGGCAAAGTAACTCTTCACGTGAAAGTAGCACTAATTTATCTTGGATAAATTCCTCACAGGGTCTCCACAAATTCTATTCCCATTTCCAACAGGAAGGCAAGCACTTACTTCTGGGTTCCCGGGGTCCATCCACTGTGACTTTAATAGCTCTGTGATAGGTGGCTACTTGGGGAGGATTTGTGAAGACAGTTATGGTCAAGGTGAAACTCTTGCCTGCAGATAGAAAAGGGGAAATCCACAGTGAATATAAAAAGACAGTACGGATATAATGGCAGTACTAATGTCTACATTGCATTTAAGCATCTCTGAAGAAGTAACCAAACATGAACAAGGGTCAAGACTCTTTATTCTAATGAGAACCCCTCTGATGGCCACTTTAGGGAGTTACTGAGCTCATGAGCACTAAAATCCTCATCTTCAGGGCCGTCTTGTACAGGGAGGCTCCAGTTTCAAAAAAGAGTTGCTCAGTAGCAAGAGCTCTCATGCAAACGAAAACTCTGGACCACTTGAAGAGGGTGCTCTCTGCTTTCAGTTTTTCTACAACATCAGGAACACATCCAAGCAGACAATTTTAGAAGTCTTTATTTAGGATTAGGTCATGACCCCGTGAGAGAACAATACTAAATCACTGTTGATTATGCTATTGACTTCACATGGCTTTAGCATTGCGTTTGCTTAACTGCACTACAATGAGAAGATGAAAGCGTAAGATTCTTATGGGAATCATTTTAACAGGAGCCAGTGTCTCCCGTCCTGGCCTTAATGTGCCTGTGGTATGATGATTTCATCATTACTGGAACAAAGTTTTTCTCCTCCCTGCCCACCCCTTCCCTAACATACCTCCTCATCTAAGAGCCATCTTGAAATGACTCCCTGACAGTAACTTATTTTTGGTAAATGTACATGACATCTCCCAATGTAAATATGAATGCTTGCTTTCAGCAGAGGATTGTGCTTCACTGAAAAAGTACATTTGATGTTTCAAATTCATATGCTCAAAAAAGGTGATGAAGTGGGGGTGGGGGGTTTGGAAGGGGGAAGGGTGGCAAAAATGATGGAGAAAAGTTTGGGTGCAGATCTGGCTGTTTGCTTTCTCCAGAAGAAGATACCAGACTCTGCTACCCAGACTCACTGACAGTTGTAATCAGTTAGATTTGCGACGGTTAGTCATGTCAGATAGTCAAAACTGCAAACTGTTACAAGACAGGAAAAGGTGGGCGTGAAGCAGTGACTCAATAAAACATTCAGCAATCTCAGGCCAGAGAATTCATTTAGCCTGCTCCTGGGACAGAGCTTTGAAAAGCTCCTTTCCTTTTGCTTTTTTTTTTTTTT
>SJYA01002873.1:2269628-2296127 GCA_006410615.1 Neotragus moschatus
TTTCAAAAAAGAGTTGCTCAGTAGCAAGAGCTCTCATGCAAACGAAAACTCTGGACCACTTGAAGAGGGTGCTCTCTGCTTTCAGTTTTTCTACAACATCAGGAACACATCCAAGCAGACAATTTTAGAAGTCTTTATTTAGGATTAGGTCATGACCCCGTGAGAGAACAATACTAAATCACTGTTGATTATGCTATTGACTTCACATGGCTTTAGCATTGCGTTTGCTTAACTGCACTACAATGAGAAGATGAAAGCGTAAGATTCTTATGGGAATCATTTTAACAGGAGCCAGTGTCTCCCGTCCTGGCCTTAATGTGCCTGTGGTATGATGATTTCATCATTACTGGAACAAAGTTTTTCTCCTCCCTGCCCACCCCTTCCCTAACATACCTCCTCATCTAAGAGCCATCTTGAAATGACTCCCTGACAGTAACTTATTTTTGGTAAATGTACATGACATCTCCCAATGTAAATATGAATGCTTGCTTTCAGCAGAGGATTGTGCTTCACTGAAAAAGTACATTTGATGTTTCAAATTCATATGCTCAAAAAAGGTGATGAAGTGGGGGTGGGGGGTTTGGAAGGGGGAAGGGTGGCAAAAATGATGGAGAAAAGTTTGGGTGCAGATCTGGCTGTTTGCTTTCTCCAGAAGAAGATACCAGACTCTGCTACCCAGACTCACTGACAGTTGTAATCAGTTAGATTTGCGACGGTTAGTCATGTCAGATAGTCAAAACTGCAAACTGTTACAAGACAGGAAAAGGTGGGCGTGAAGCAGTGACTCAATAAAACATTCAGCAATCTCAGGCCAGAGAATTCATTTAGCCTGCTCCTGGGACAGAGCTTTGAAAAGCTCCTTTCCTTTTGCTTTTTTTTTTTTTTGTCAAAGACTGCTTTTCCCTTTACTGAAACCAGAGGGTATGAAATCAAAACACAAATCTTAAACAATATGTAGCAACACAAGAGTTTAATGCAATCTTTTCAAAGC
This sequence comes from Neotragus moschatus, assembly GCA_006410615.1. NCBI lineage: Eukaryota > Metazoa > Chordata > Mammalia > Artiodactyla > Bovidae > Neotragus > Neotragus moschatus. The sequence continues at coordinate 2,270,620 of SJYA01002873.1, forward strand.
TTAATATGGAACAGGTTGAAGAGGAGGCTTAATGTGGAACAGGCCTTTGGCTGTCAAGTCCAGTGAATGGGTTTTCTTTTCAACCCAGACCATGTGAGTTCCTAAAATATGTTTAAGACACATATCATTTGTTACTAGGCATATATAGTTTTAAGTCTGTTTGGCTACCCTGTAGCCAAGAAGGTGGGGGCGGGGGGAGGAAAAAGAAAATGAGAAGGGGAGGGAAATATGAGGAAAATGAATATTGCATTAGAAACCAGTGAAGTGCCAGTCACTTCATACATATTATCTCATTTAATCCTACCCACTCAGGTTTATCACCCTCATTTCACAAATAAGGAAACCTAAGCTCAGAGAATCTTACTAATTTAACCACACAACTAATAAGTGGAAAAAAATCAGGATCTGAAACCAAGTCTTCCAGACCCTAAAATTAATGGTCTTCTTTTTGACTTTGTTAGAGAACATTTTTCGAAACTAATAGGTAACTTATTGCTACATATGTCTCAAACAGCTCTATCGGACCAAGAAACAAATAAAAATCTACTAATGAAGTATGTCAGCCAGAATGATGAAATCATCTATCTTTAAAGTCACTGATATTCTGTATTTTATCCATTATATATTGAATGTTATATGGATTTAAGAAATTTAATTATCTGGTTAAGGAACAAAGGATTTATTATAAACATTAAGACTAATCAGAAGAGTAAGGCAGCCAGGAGTCTGAACTACTCACAGAAAACTGAAAGCCTACAGAAATGGAGATTAGAAAGTTGAATAGGAAGTCCCCAGATCCAGATCAGGACCTTAAAACAATGGGAAGATCTGGAGGAGTGAAGGGCTGAACTCATAGACTGAAAGCTAATTTGCATTAAACCATACCAAAAAAAAAAAAAAGAGATCCATTCTGGGTTGGATCAATGGCCCGTGAGACAGGACTGTGTTTCTAACAGTGCTTCAAGAGTGGTGCTTAGCAGACAGCTGTCATCCATGGCACAAATCTACATAAACCAAGGATGTACACATCTCCATCGTCCTTAATGACTCTTAATAACCGCAAGAGACAGTGCCCATGAATTTACCTAAACCATTTCTGAGAATATTGCTGTTTGAGACTTTCACAACATATTCTGGATATTAAAATGCATTGATGCTTCTCCACAATTCATAGAAACACTTCACATAGGAACAAAAGAAGGTGAAATATAAAATTCACCATCCAATGTTCACAACAGAACCGATTTTCTATAAAGACTTCATTTTAAAGAGTTGGATCTGAGGGAAAGGAAACAAATATGAAAGTCTGATTGAAGTCTTCTAAAATCAAATCCTAAGAATCAAGATGTACTTTAACAACTAAAACAAAAGACAAGGCAGTTCCTCCTACTTCTTACTGCCCCTTCAGAAGGAACATGAACCTGATGGTTCCAGAAACTATCACCCAACTGGGTCATTTGCTCTCATCCCGATAAACAGTGATACATTTCTGAAGTCAAATGTTTACATGAGTATTCATGACTTACTCCCTTAAATTAAAAAAATTTTTCCAAATCCCATTGTTTACTACTCTCCGTAAGTGATAAAAAATGCAGGCTCTTACTTAGGGAGCTAGCACTCGTTAGACAACTAATTGTAGCATCCTTAGCTTCATCTAGGAACTAGTTCTGCAATATGTCCTCACGTCATATATTTTCTGAGATACACATAGGACCTGTCATTGAAAGACAATTCTAACCTAGCCCGAGGGGCTGTCAGAAATAGTGGGGAAAGTTAAGACTATAAGCACAGATTGTATCCGGAACTGACAAAGTACTATGCTTTGCACACTACAGGTGTTTAGAAGTATTTGTAAATTAAAAGCAACTCGCTTGACGTCAAAAGTGAAGAAGCACACCAAGAAAACTTAAAGACCAAAGTCACTTTCAATACTTGGCTTAAAATATAAAGGAGAAAAAGAGAAAAGGCAATTTAAAAATGTAAGCCACTCTCCCTTGAATGCAAGTTTCACCGATGCTCTACTCATATTCCAAAGCACTTTGAAAAGCTGTGGTCCTCAGATAACCCATAATGCCAGAGTAAGTAGCAATGTTACTGCTTTATAAATCGAAAACTGTTTTTTTTAAATTCCTGAGAGTGTATCTTTCTACCCATGAAAAAATGTAGCATTTGAGGAACTTGCTGTTTTTTCATTTTTTAATGCTACTGAAAATAGAAAATGTAAATAGCTGGGCAGCAAATACAATGGCAGCATCTTGTTGACCCAGACTTAAAAACTTGAGAGAAATATAGAAGTGTGAAAATCAAAGAGGAAGCTGGAAAGGGACTGTTAGAAGCAGGTCAGGTACACAGGCAGGTTAAAGGATTTCCTGCCACTGAAGAACTGACCCATTTTTTTTTTTCAAAGGGTAGTATCTCATCAATGTTCTCTGTCCTTTTTCCCTCTTCATTTCAGCTTGATATTACTGTTTCCTTTTATATAATATTAATGCCCTGATTTAAAAATCTATTATTAGTGATACATCAATTTTTCTTTCTCTCTCCACTCGCTTCCCCCCACCCCCAATCTAAGTCTCGAAGACAAGTCTGGACCAATTTCTCCATCCTGCCTCTGGCAGCAGACTGTGGCATTTCAGATCCTCCACCAAGTCCCGGCTGCTTCAAAGGAAAAATCCTACTTTCTTCAGTTAAGATCATAAGAAATATAGGGGGAGGGGGTCAGCTCTGTTTGGACATAATTACACTTCATCAAAAGAAGCTTTCTTCATCTTCCATGCGTGAAAAGTCTGCAAGCAGTTAAGTCTGTCTTTTTTTTTTTTTTAATATAAAAATTGCTATTTGGGAAACCAGCCAAAACTCAGAAAGCCAATATAGTAAAACAGTGCACACCCTTTGTTTCTCTTTGAAGTTTCTTAAATAAATATGTTGAGGGTTTACAAAGTACACTATCACTTTGCCATAGTTTCTACTCAAACTGATCAGAGAAAAGTTATGCAGCATCTATATCATACAAAAGCAAGAAAAATGAGAACTCTAGTTTGTATTTGTAAAATGATGTATAGCGCCTGGTCTTTTAAACACTAAAATTCAACAAAGTAATGTTACATTAGAAGATGCCCTTCAGAAGATATAGGTTCAGAAGATACATCATGTTCAAATTTCTCTTCTTACTAGAAAAAAAGAAATTTGAATTGTACAGTGGGCCTGCACAGTAACTGAAGGGAAAAATACATACACGTACATATTTTACACCTAATCAGTCAAGAGTGAGACTAAGATGTGTCTTTTTTTTCCTTTTAATGAAAGTGAACTAAACCTGATGCAGAGATAACCCCTTGAGTTTTGATTCTACCAGAGGCTCTGATTTTATTTCAAATCTTCAGTGACAGTATCTCATTAGCATGCATCATTTTTTTTTTTTAAGTTAAAAAGTACAACTTCTTGGCCCTGTTCCTAGAAAGTAAACTAAAACTACTCACCGGAAACAGTCTTGCATGAATTTCCCTTATCAAGTTTTTACAATGGTAATAATTTGACATCTGATCCAAACTAAAGGGCAATTATTGGACATGGTTTAAAAATTGATGCTTCTCATTTCCTAACACAAACCTGGGTTGAAGTCATTCCACAGGTCTTTATAATTTATTTATAATTTATTTCACTCCAGTCCTAAAGTGGTCTATTTTCCCTCTTCTCATCAAAATACTTAAAATGGAAATGTCAGATTCAATCAATCAGTAAATGAACATAAAACTTCTAATGAATGATGATTAAAAGTCTTGCCATAGAATAAGTAAATAAGAGCCAAAATACTGGTTTTCTTTGAGACTTAAAAAAATATATCAACCGCATTTATGAAACAGCTACAAAAACCCTAAAAGGGATTATTTTCTCTTTTATGATCTTTTTAAGGATTCCTAATATTTGAATGGGGGGTATGGATGGTGGAAACTCTTAAATAATGTGGAAATATTTAGAGTCCTAATCATTCATCTGTCTAGGCAATTCCACATAGTCATTCTAACATAAGTAATACATTATTCACTTATTCAAATGAAAAGCCTTCTATAAAAGCCTATGATTTTTAAATAAGTTCCTATAGGAGTAAATTAAATCCTACATAGGTAACATATGTGACAAGTGAAGAGCATTATGCTAGCTGTCCTTGCTACAACTTAGAGCAAAATTGATATTACCAGGAAATTGATCCAATGCACTCCCTTTTCTTTGCCCTTTGCCACTGAATGTACTCAGTTATTTGGCTCCTCATAACTCAGAACTGAACCTCCAACTGTTCTTCCTTCCACCTCATATGCTCACACCCAGTGAAATTAGGAACTGGTCCTTCTGAAAACATTGTTTGAATTTTCAGTATCATAAAACAAATGAAAAAGGCCTGAGTACTCACTAAAACACTCAACCTCATCTGGACGTATTTAAAGAAAACTTTCAGTAATTCTATTCAGTAGAAGGTGCTGATTTGTATACAGACTTAGCCTACATTTCATCAGAGGATCCTAAAGTGTTTATTCCATTATCCATAGGAAAAAATCAGAGACCTACCTCTTCCACTCCGGCCGACAAATCTCAGATCGTTGAACCTTGCTACTTGGTTTTTCATAACAGCAGAGGCATTTCGGAGCTCAGCAGAATAATTTTCATCGTTACCCGCCATGACAGTAACCACAGTCCCATCTGGTACCTCTCCAAGGGCTACCACCTACGTAAAACAGGAAAGATAGCAGCAATAATGGCATCTCAGAAAAGCTGAAGAACTGAGAATACAGTCTCATCGTAAAGGATGCATTGTATCAAGGCTTAGTGCTCTAGTCTAGGAATGGCAGACAGGAACGAGGCATCTGCATACGAGTTCGGATGCCACTTCAAACAGACCAGCGTTTCAGGGCCCACCCATTTCAAAGGCATGCAAAAGTTTCCTTCATTTGTTGTTGGACTCTTCACTGAATACATGTACGTTTTTATTAAATCCCCATGTTAAGTTGTCCATAGGAATTACACCACGGAAGGAAAGCTGACGCCCCATGTGCAGACTGTATCANCAAACAGACCAGCGTTTCAGGGCCCACCCATTTCAAAGGCATGCAAAAGTTTCCTTCATTTGCTGTTGGACTCTTCACTGAATACATGTACGTTTTTATTAAATCCCCATGTTAAGTTGTCCATAGGAATTACACCACAGAAGGAAAGCTGACGCCCCATGTGCAGACTGTATCATACATATTAAGGCACTGCCTGTCTGCAGTGCGGAGCTCCCCAAGGTGTGGTCTCAGCCAGATCATAGCCCCCACCCAGAAAAAGGAAGTGTGGTCAGCTCTCTGGGATAAGACATTTAGGGGAAACCTTACAGTTCCTGACTACAGGGAAGTCTAAATGTGGTGTGGTATCCAGAACTACATTTCGTCAACTTACTCTGAGCTAGATATTCAGCGTTCAATCACACTGCAAATCATGACAGAATGCCCACTCTGCAGTGGGACCCAGTGGAATATACAAAGCTATCATGAGCTTAAAGTCTAGGTGCAGGAATAAAGACCTGTAACAGGTTGAAAATGATCACTGACACATGAGTGGTACAGACAGAAAATGTACCTTTAGCCAAACTTCTGTCTCATCCTATCTGCCATCTTGGAATGACACACTTGCCTCTTTAATCTTCAGCAGTTAACCTGCAGCCAACTAATTCGGGAAAGTCAAGATCCTTCTGAATAATCAGTCTTTGAGGCTAATAAACATTTTTCACTGCTGCCAGGGAACACACTTTTAACCAGGGTCAGCTAACTTGCAAATAGGTGCCTCTGCTTAACATGGAGCCCGGAAGGGACTGTCGGTGCAGAGTCTTTGCTGTCATACATAAAACACACTATTCTTAAACCTATTACCAAGGGCCTGCCTCTTAATAATATCCCTTCTCGCAGCTAACTTCCAGGATCCTATAATATTCAGATGATTTCCATCTCTTGCTCACTCGGCTTCCAGATGCCCTTGCGGTGACTAAGCCGTGGCTCCAACTACAGTAACCCCACCACCCTCCAATGACAATACCCACGTGTGCCTGCCTGTCTGGCAAATATTACCCTCATCCTTCCATTCCTCCCTCTTTTGTCAAGATGTCCATAAAGCAAACCAAAGCATTTAATTCTGTGCTCCCGATACAATTTGTACATAACTCTCATTAAAGCATTTCCTACAGCATGATGAAACAGACATGATCACTATACTTTAGAACTGCCTTTCCCCCACCGAGGAAGCCTGCTCCAACACCCCTCCACTCTGCCCTTGGCTCCAGCCAGGGAAACAACCCAACAAACAAAAAGCAAAAAAAAAAAAAAAAAGTCAATATTTTTTTCACCTTTACTGTTCTTTTAGGGTTTCTCAGTTCTATGCCTCCTTTAAAGTGAAGTCACTCAGTAGTGCCCGACCCTTTGCGACCCCATGGACTGCAGCATACCAGGCTCTTCCATCCATGGGATTTTCCAGGCAAGAGTAGTGGAGTGGGGTGCCATTGCCTTCTCCAGAGGATCTTCCTGACTCAGGTCTTGAGCCCAGGTCTCCCGCATTGTAGGCAGATGCATCACCATCTGAGCCACCAAGGAAATCCATGCCTCCTTCAGTACTCTGCCATTCGGTTTAAAATCAAAGCTGTCCTCAAATTATAGAACCCACTTCTATAGCATCCCATCGTACTCAAATAATCCTCATTTCAATGTACATATAGGAATGGCCATCTTATTCCCTTTGATACGCTACCTCAAAGCTAAGAGACTCTCTCTAGGGGCCCAGATTATACGAGACTAGAAATGACAAGAGGCAGGGGCCTTCATCTGCCTTGTTCACCACTCTATGCTCAGCTCCCTAAACAGTGCCTGGCACAGAGTAAGTGTTTGATAAATATTTCTGAAATGAATAAATGAAAGAGCTCCATAAAGAGCATCACGTCCCACCACCAACAGTCCGTGAGAGAACCAGTTAAAGTTTGAGTCAGCACTCCCAGCTAGAGGCAATATGCTCTTGCTCCAAACTAGTTTTCTGACAACTTTTTCCGTCCCAGAGGAGAGGGAATCATGCCCACTGTCCTTTACCCGGAATATACGGTTACTCTATTCAAGCTGAGAAGTCTCCCAGGTCAAGGGTAAATCCCATGAGAGCACGACTTCCTTCCTGCATACTTGATCTGGTGCCTCAAGCGGCTACTGAACACAGGTAACGCTGTACCCCTAACGGGGGCAAAGTACTCATCAACTTTTCAAATTCACAAGGCCAAAAATGTGCACATCTGAAAAAGACTGAAATAACTGTGTTTGCCAGTATTCATTTGAATGCTTGACATTTTTTACACTCAGCATATTGTGTTTTAACACCTGCTGTGTGGCTTTCTATGTCAAAGTAAATATGGAACGAGTAAGTATATTAATGAAGGCAGAAAAGTTGGACTCTTTAGAAGAGAATTAATGCATCAAAAATCAAGAGACCCTCCTCTTTCCCCCCATCTCGATTACCCCTCTGCCATGATCGCAAGTAACTTCATCTCCTGAAACTACAGTTTTCCAACATAAATTGGAGATAATTTTTTAAAGTCTGTAAAATGTAGAAGATATACCATAAGTATAGAGTATAATTATAATGATGTGCTTTTAGTAAGATGAGCAGGCTAACTTCAGTTCCAAGTGCTAAACACAGGCTTTTCCTTATAAGCATCCTTAAAGGGTTCAATTTAATATGTAATTCTTTACTTCATGTCCTGAGATGTTTTTTGGTGTTGTCGAGAGATATAGGACTGCTGCTGGGTTTCACTCCAGGCTGGCGAAATTTCCGGAAAAAAAGTGAAGAAATCTGCCCCAATATAAAGATTTTTTTAGAGCTCTGGGACATTATTATTTTACTGCATATTTTTAATATAATGGGTGTTTTTTTTTTTTAGTTAGAAGAAAAGGAAAATTGATTCAATATGGGAATATATGAAAGAAAAGATCCCTAAGAGTGAAATACATAAATCCATTTTTCTTTGCTTAAGCAGTATAATAATGGCCATATTAAATAATGGTATGTTTTATGTATCACATTTAATTACAAAACAAACAGGTCATCACAAATTGTGTGAGTCTTCTATGAGACTTACAACTTGGCCTGGAAAAAAAATGCTAACAACAAGATATAGTGATAACTTTTCCTGTTTTGGCTGAATTCTATTTTAGTAGCTAAATCTATTTGGTTTTGTTTTTTTCTGCTATTCACGCTACCACATCAGATTGACTAATGGTTTTCTGAGGAAAAAAAGGGAGATACAAAGAATATATTTGACTTTATATCAATCAGAAGTGTAATTATATGTTTGAGCATTTAAAAAAAAAAAAAAAAGAGTAGATCTCTGAAGCTAAAACGTTTCCCTTGGAGATTCTCAACTGTGTTTATCTAAAAGAAAACCAAAAGAGTCAAGAAATTTTTACACATTTCATCTGCACCAAACCCAAGCAATGCAAAACATTTTAAGGGGTAGCGAGCACTCAAAAATCACCTTTTAACTAGTTAGCTTAGCACTCAAAATTTTGTTTCCACATTACCCAATACAAAAGTTCTGTTCTGCAAAGAATAATTTGTGATGAAACTTCAACAGTTACTTTTCTAGGTGCTTTTCAAATATAAAATCTACCAATTCAAGAAACTTCATGGGGAAGAGGGAAGTAATTCTGTGTCCTGACATTTCAGAACAGAGAAAGAAGTTCCTTTATTTAGCGCACCTCACGATAACTAGCATTTAAATCACATGATACAGACCTTGTGAAAAATAAAGTAAAAGGATATTTAACTCTAAAAACGCTATTGAAAATTTCTATGAGGGCTCCTCTGACTAAATCTGTGAGCTATTCTGAAAGAGGAGCAATGGAGAATTAACTCAGGCCCTTAAAATTGTTTTTGTGGTCTTATTATATGGCAATTTAAATTGTTTATGACATTTCCATAGACAGAAGTCAAGTCTTCACTAATCAATTACTCTTCAAGACCAATATCACTTGGGCACATTGTACTTCCAGCAAAATTGAAACATAATTATTTTTCAAGATAGAATCTGACCAAATCTGTCTTTGGAATAAAAAGAAAAGTAAGCGAGTAATTGCAAAAAGGAAAAGTTTTATTCCTATGGTAATTATGTAAAGATAACTTTAAATAAACTATCACAAAGTTTCACAAATATCAGTTACTTTTAGACTCTAACCTAGAACTTAGAAAAACCTGATTGAACTGTACAGAAAAGAGTAAATATAATATAAAATAGCATTTCTTAATTTTTATACTATATGTCAGAGAAATTTGATGGGCATTATTTCAGTTTAAGCCAGAAATTCATGAGCCATGTATCAAGCTGATTTAGAGCATCTAACAATGGATATTCTGGAATTCTAAAAAGATAAAAATAGCAATCCCAAAGGGGCAAAAATAATGAATGACATTTTACCATGCCTGTTTTCAAATAAAAGTTTTTTAAATTTTTTGTTTATTTTCCATCTAAAACTATTTGTTTCCATTATCTTACCAGTAAGTTTTATATTTACTCAGTCCTAAAATTTTGAATTTTAAATAATTTTTCTTGCATCTAAAGGCATCACACAAAAATAAGTCTGTCTTCAACTTGAGATCTATTATGATGTACATAGTTTTGCACAGCAACTCAGAGTAGGTTTAGCAAAGTTTTAACAGGCTTAATAAACTGTTTTCTTTGTTTAGGTATAATTACATTAAAAAGACACAAACATAAAATAAGATCGCTAATTATGTAAGGAAAATACAACTCACTATGTCAAATAGGTATTAGCTACATACTTGCTTATGAAGAGAAAAATGGCCAATGATGTCAAAAAAATTATTTTCAAATAGAAATTGCTCCATCATTTTGAAACCNTTTAGCAAAGTTTTAACAGGCTTAATAAACTGTTTTCTTTGTTTAGGTATAATTATATTAAAAAGACACAAACATAAAATAAGATCGCTAATTATGTAAGGAAAATACAACTCACTATGTCAAATAGGTATTAGCTACATACTTGCTTATGAAGAGAAAAATGGCCAATGATGTCAAAAAAATTATTTTCAAATAGAAATTGCTCCATCATTTTGAAACCCTACTTGTGACAAATACTGAAAGATATTATTAAACATGCAGAATTAACTATAGGCAATAGATCATATATCGAAAAATGTGTTTTCTTTCTTTAACACTGCCAGAAAAACATGATCCTGGTAAATATACAGACCAGTGTTCACTAACTTAAAGCAGTGCAATAGTCTTACACTACTTTTAACTTTAAAATACACATCTGGACTTAAAATTTCTGCATAGTGTTTCAGCTTGAAGCTATTTAAAGCAACTGAGCTAGGAACCCTGAACACCAAGCTTCAGGATGAAAATGCTGACAGACTCCTAACTTACAAGTGTGCTACTGGCTACAGGGCTAAAACATGCTCTCCCCACTATTTCTACCTGACCATTAACTAATACAATGAATTTGCATATATCGATTTCTCATCACTGCAACTACCCAAGACAGAAAGGGCCTGGGATCCTCTAATAGTATGCCTTAACTATTTTAAGCTTTCAGTGACATACACCTGAGAGAAACGTTAAAAATATTTTTTTCCATTTCCTTGACACCTGGGAGGACTGAACATTTCAAAACTGCAGAACTTTGTTAAAAATATAATGCTAATAAACAACTTGGTGTAGTTTAAAGCATACAAGTTGTTTTTGCACTTTTACATGTCAGCGTATAAATGAATTAAGTACTCTCGTATAATTCCAAAATAAGATCAGATGAACAACGCTGGTACATGCCATGTCTTAATGCAATACACTACCAATATCATTTTGAAGCACTGTTTTAAGTTAACATATCAAAACACAGTCTACTGAATTCATTTCTGATCTTCTACTTTGCAGAGCTCAGTGTCACAGGCATAAAATATGGGCTCAATAAATATTATATTGATTTGAATACCAGACTTCTCAACAATTAAGTTCTATATTAAATATATTTACCTGTCTGCTATCTACCCAGCACCACTATAATTTACTTTGTACATAGCTCTGAATATGATAGCCAAATTGCTGTCACCACTTTTAAAACTGAGACTTCTTCATATTACTTCTTTGCAGATGTATTTGATTATGTTGCAAGAGTCTAGAAAGTCTACCGCTCACAGGCCTTTATCTCCAAAGTAAGGTAAAAAGAGGTTGATTTTACTAACATTCAGATGAAAACAAACAAAAATATTGTCAAAATCTGGATGGTCTGAGTATCTACACATCTTTTTTCAATAGAGACAAAACTTCTATACTGAGTGGATGTCAGCTGTCCGCCACTGTTTGAATTTTGTTAAACACAAGTTTAGGGAGGTGGGAAAACATGAAAGTCAAGATTTATGTTAATTCAATTTATCTTTCAGTTAATACAAATTAAAACATTCCATTTAATATGGCCATGTGTTATCTATGGTTTTGTTTACTGGTTAAAAGTAAAATTACTCTATAATTAAAAATAAGTATGATGAATAACAGAGAAAGTAATTTATTTTCAAATAATTTTAAAAAGGTGGTAATGAGAAAACCTAAAGATAGCCAAAACATCTGAGAACAGCTTAAACTAAATTCCATTCTATCTTTATGCCAAAAAGAGCCTTTCTAGTCAAAGTATTAATGCTCAGAATCAATGCAGCACCATAAATGCAAGAGTATAGTTCAAGACATTTATACCTTAAAACCATGTTTAGTAAAACTAACGGAATGCAGAATATCAAACAGCTAGAGCCTTAATTTTTTCATATCCTGACTTCTGGCATTTTACATATATAATATCTATTTATTTTTATTATTTGTTGTTTTCATCCAGGGTTTTTGTTTGTGTTTTGAGGGATTTGGGGAGGAGGGAGAGGTAGGTGGAAACAAATTTCCACTCTCACATAAGGCTAATTAGAAAATTCTGGACCCTTGAACGATGAATTGTAAAAGATATCTCTCACGTGAAATCCACATTTCTACGATTCACCTATATTCGGAGCTTTCCATATTTCAAGGAAGGAACGCTTAACCTACAAAACGGGTGGTTTATAAAAGGAGAAATGAGACGGTTAAAATACACACACGTTCCTTGAGCCAACTGCAAAATGAAACTTGCCTCAGAATGCAACATCCCCTTTCCATAATAATTCATTCTGATTCCTGCTCTGATAGAAGACCTAGCGAGATAACCAGCTCTAATTGACCTGGACTCCTCTTTCGTTCCACCCCACCCACACGCGGAATCTGAATTGGTGCGTGGCGCAGGGGGGTGGTCAACAACAGGGAACTGCCAGTGGCCCTTGGGAGTTTGGCCCCGGGGTCCACAAGGGAGGAACTGGCGGGATTGCTCCCTGCCCCCCTCCACCCCACCCCAAGGCCTGGTTTACCCTGCTCTCCACAATCCCAGAACCCAGGGGACCCAGGCCCACCTTCGCGGGGTTCAGAGGCTAGACTGGACCGGAAGCATCTTTCTTCGAGCCCTCTCCTCCGCGTCTGGCTCACCGCCCCCTACATCCCAAGCGCCTAATCCCTCGAGTAGGAAGGGCCTGGGTACCTCGTCTCTCCAGCAACCCGGGGCGCTCTGCGAGGGGGCTAGGGCTGCCGGGCATGGAGGGACCCCAGTTGCATCACAGAGAGACTCCGGACCCTCAAACCCTCAACCTGCCGAGCCGCTGCCCGCGACTCCGGCTGCTGACATCCGCCCTCAAACTAACGGGCCAGGCGGACCGAGGAGGCCGCCGCGGGACGCGCGGGGGGTGCTCTCCAGCCTTGGGGGGTGGTCACTGCCTCGGCGCCTAGGTCGCTGACCCGAGCCTCCCACGACCTTTCAGAAGCGGGAGGGACCTTTGGGGTCTGAGACCTTAAAAGAAAGAATAAGGCAAATCTCACGGTGTCCCCTCAGTTTTCAAGGCGGGCGATCCGAAGGCATTTCGCAGGTTTCCCTTCAGCCTCGCGGGGCGACGAGCCCCCGCCCCCTCCACTGGCCCGCGCCGCCTCGCACTCGAGGGTCTGGCTCCCGGGACTCCCGGGCTCCCCCGCCTCCCGGCGCGCGGCGACCCCGGCGGCCCCGCCTTCCTCCGTAGCGGGAATCGGCGAGGGTCTGAAGGCTGAGGACGCCCCCGTCCCGCCTTCCCATCCCTTGCTACCCGAGTCCCTAAATTTGCCCAGACTCTCTCGGACACCCGTAATGCGGCCCACGCGCCGCCGCCAGCAACCGGCACCCGGCGCCCCGCCCCGGGCGCGAACGCCCGGCGCCGGCACCCCACGAACACTGGCCCCCGAGCCCGGGAGGGGCCGGGACAGCCAAGGCGCAAGCCGGTCAGAGGATGGGGCGCCGAGACGGGCGGAGTGCGTTTGGGAGGGAGGGGAAGAGAGGGTAGGAGCCCGCGGAATCCCCAGGAGGGGCGGCGCGGCGGCCCGCAGTCGGGCTCGGCCGGGATGCCGGGGACNTTTTTTTTTTTTTTTTGCCTTTCAGCGGGACAGTTTTATTTCGGGCACGTTGTACCTCAGTCTATCAAAGATCTCTGATTTGGCTTGTTGCCTTTTTTTAATGTGTAAGGGCTGCAAAGGAAGAGAGAAGTTACCGGAAGCTGATTATTTCTGTGGTCAAGGGAGATAAAATTTCAGTAACTATTAATACCACAGTCGGTGTTAGGCCGCCTTCTCTGGGGTTGTCCTTCTCCCTGGAAATTCGCAGAACCAGTGACTACCAGAAAATGTGGTGACGCTAAGTAACAATATTTCGAATATGGGCGACCAGACGGGTTCTTTTTTGAATAAGAACTTCTAGAGCAGTTGAACTTAAGTAATCATTTTGGGGGCTTTTCCTCTTTCCTCATTGCTGTTTTGTTTTACTTAGTGGATAGCAAAATATGCAGGCCTGAATGTTTGGGTGCTTTGACTGGGGATTTTAAGGGTGATTTAATCAATGTTGAATTATTTATTTTAATTAATCATATCCAGTAATTCAGCTTTATAGCCTGTCCTTGGACATCCTCCCTTCTTTTCACATTTCAGTGGAGCTAATATAAGCAACTCTTGGAAGTTACTAGTCTTGGATCCCTTAAAATATCCTACAGTTATTTATAATGTGGAAATGAAATTTTCCACTGAATACCCTAACAACGTTTCAGGTATCTGGCACAGCGGATTTTCAGTCTCCTTTCAAAAATATCCTCTTGCTGAACATTCACACTTTCAACTGGAGCTGACTGAGCCTGGAACTGATGATGTCTTGGCTCAGAGAGTTATTCTTAAAGGAAGAAAACATTTTTACAGACCCCTAAACTGAACCTCTCCTGGTAATAGTAGGCACAGAGGGAAACTGTGAAATTTTACATGTGTGTATTTTGTGCTATAGTTTGCATGACCTCACTCTTGGGCTTAATTCTTTTTTTTTTTCTCTCCCTCAAAATGTTCAGAAGAAATCACCCACTAGATTCCTCTCCAGAAATATGCCTCTCTTCTGTATGTTATGGCATTTAAAAACACACACACATTTTTCTGAACATGTACCTATTCCAGAAAATACAGGCATAATTTTTCCCCTCCATCTCCTTTAACATTTAATATAACTGTTTAGTAACAACATCTGGAAATCCTGACTTTCAAAGAAAATGAGATGTGAAACAGTCAAGTTACTTATCTAGTCAAAGAACTGAGTTCTCAAAACCAAGACCAGAAGCCGTGCTTCTTTCATTCAGGTTTTCTCTTCTAATTGCTAAATCATTTTATATATACTTTTTGTTGATAAAAAGTGAAAAAGCCACTGTAAAATCATAAACTAGTTTTCAGTGAGTCAGCTGATGAAGTGGGACAACCTTTCAGACATGCAGTGAAAAATCAAGACATATTGATGATCGCTAAAGTTTTGAATGGTTGGATGGGAAAACCTCATAAACAGAACCATCTTTACAGAGTTTTCCTTTAGACTGTGAGAATGAAATTCACTCAGCTCTCATAGAAGAAGCACTGCCACTAGGCCAGGAATTGTCACATTACAGTCCATAGGCCAAATTTGGCCCAATGCCTATTTTTGTACAATCCACAAGTTAAGGATGGCTTTTGAATTTTCAGAACGAAAACAATTTGGAGAAGAATAATACTCGTGACATATGAATCTGAAATAAATTCAAATTTCAGTGTCCACAGCTCTATTCATACAATTGTGTAGTTATGGAAAGGACTACNTGGCCCAATGCCTATTTTTGTACAATCCACAAGTTAAGGATGGCTTTTGAATTTTCAGAACGAAAACAATTTGGAGAAGAATAATACTCGTGACATATGAATCTGATATAAATTCAAATTTCAGTGTCCACAGCTCTATTCATACAATTGTGTAGTTATGTAAAGGACTACGTGGCCTGCAAAGCCTAAAATATTTAATATCTGTTTTGTTTTTTTTTTACAAAGAAAATTTGCCAATCCCTGCAGAAAGGAGTAAGCTACTTTTTAGAGTAGCTTACTCTTTTCTGTATAAAATGTTAGACTAATATTTTTCACTTAATCATTTTGGATGTGCCAAAACAGAGAATGAGGAGTTAATAATTTTTCCCTAGCTGTTTAAGCACCCTCGTCTAGCACAGCTCTATATGTCAGCATCTTCAGCTGTCCTTCATAGTGGGAGTACATTAACTGCACAGATGAGCAAGCAAGGGGTAAAGAAATGTACTTGTCATCTGAACATGAAAAATATATATAAGGCTTGCATAGGTTTATTCCATCTGTTTTACAAATGACTACACAAGAAACATAAATGAGCTTACCAAGAATTTTCTGGTATACTAGATTTTCACAGGGCCTGAAATGCAGGAAACCCTGGTTCAATTCCTGGGTAGTTCCAGGGAAGTTCTCCTGGAGAAGGGATAGGCTACTCAAGCCAGTATTCTTGGGTTTCCCTGGTGGCTCAGATGATAAAGAATCTGCCTGCAATGTGAGAGACCTGAGTTCAATCCCTGGGTTGGGAAGATACCCTGGAGGAGGGCATGGCAACCCACTCCAGTATTCTTGCCTGGAGAATCTCCATGGATAGAGGAGCCTGATGGGCTGCAGTCCCTCGGGTAGCAAAGAGTCAGATGCGACTAAGCACAGCAGGTTCATGCTTTTAAGACAGTTAGCTTCATAACTTATGTGATCCCAAAGCTTTCTGACTTTTTTAATTTGAATTTTTATACAATTCACTACTGTCTGATTTGTTGTAAACTCACTCAGTTTTTCCCTTTGTCAATGAACCTATAAAAATTTGCATGGCTGTAACAAGAGATGAAGTGTTTTGTAGTGGGGGTGCTTAGCATCGTAAACTTCTCCTTGCTGCTCCAGTTAGCATTCCCATGGGCCATTTTCAGGCATTTATAAGAGAGTGTAGCATTGCCATAAAAAGGCTTACGCTCGCCATGTGATCTTCCACATTTATGGAGCACCTGCCTAATCGCATGCCAGGAGCAAGACGGACTAGAGCAGTGCATGTTATGTTTGACAAAAAGATCAGCTTCCTAAATGACACCCCCTCTACCTGAGGTGACAACGTAATTTGTAAGAAGAATCTCATTTATTACCTAGAAGTCAGAGAAATAAAACTTATTTTCTTAAATCAGTCCTTTGGTATTTTGATGTTGGCAATTGTCCTGTGTCAGTGGTAGTGATCTTGAAGAAGTAGTGGAAAATTATATGTAAAACCATATAAAAGTCTGTGATGAAGCACCTAAAAACACCCTAAAAAAAGGTTTCCCATAGTAATCTATTTCTTTATTGATGTGTTTGCATTTTACCTTCTGGACACCAAGGCATGTTGCTATCCAACTCTAATCCCACTGCCTACAATTCTGAAGTTTCACTCTAGATTTTGGGATGGTAGCCTGAATTATTTGTCCCCTCTCTCCAACTTTCCATCAGGGTAAGAAATATAAATCATAACAGTCTTGGTCTGTATAAAGTACAAAATCAGCCTTTGCACAATCTGAGAAATTTGAATTCCCAACAAGAAAGTCAAGAAAAATAGAGGAGGAAAAAAGAACAGAATAGAAATAATCCAACTTGGTTCTCTTAGCTGCAGTCCTAGGGGATGCCAATTCTGGGTCACCATCCTAATTATTTTTTTTTCCTCTTTATTTCATACCTAGAAACTCTTTCTCCAGTGTTTTCCCCCAGGAGTTCCTGAACTAGACTTTTCTCAGAAAAAGCACTTTCTTTTTCCCATCTAGCCATGATCAGTACTTGATGATTCTTTACTTTTGTTTCATTTCACATGATTCCCCTAAATTATCCTGTTGTTGTTGTTGTTGCGTGTGTTTGTCTGTGTGTGTGTGTGTGTGAGTTGCTCAGTCGTGTCTGACTCTCTGAGATCCCATGGACTGTAGCCTGCCAGGCTTCTCTGTCCTTGGAATTCTCCAGGCAAGAATGCTGGAGTGGGATCTTGCCACTTCAGGGGATTTCCTTGAATTTCCTTCTTCAAGGGATCTTCCGGACCCAGGATTTGAACCCAGGTCTCCTGCATTGCAGGTGGATGCCTTAAGGTCTAAGCCACCAAGGAAGCTGTTGGGTGAGATCTGTTCATTACACTCCTATAAGTCACAACTTTTCTCTAGATCATTTTTCTCCCCTGAGAGTGCCAATAATCAACATATTGCCTCTCAGGTCCAAATTCAACTTTTTTACCTGCTCTGTGAAAATGGATCTGGGCCCTTTAAATATTTCTTCTTACTCACTGGCATCAACATTTTGTCAGTAGGGGGCATTGGAGAAACGTTACAGAGGGAAATGGTTTTGCTTCCTGGTTCTCTCATGCTCAACAGAACAGATTGCCACAACCCAGCAAATGTAGCTTCTTCACTCGCAGCTCCTGCGATACACACTTCCCCAGGGCTGAGCTGCTCCAGCAAAGCTGGTTTCTCCAATGCCAGGCTCCTGTTGTGCACAGCCAGCTGCCAGCAGCACCCAGCATTTTCTCCCAGCATCCTCCACCTTTGTTTTGTAATGGCATACCTCTGGCAAGATACTTACTTGGAAACAGCTTTCCCTAGCACCCTAGAGGGTGGATTTCTAGCAAGTTCCATCATTGCAACTTCTGTGCCCCACAGTGAGTCAAGGCTGTGCTCTCCCAATGAGATCGGTATCTCAGCCCCGGAGGAGGTGGGGAGGGGCAACTCTTTCTTAGTTCCGTTATTTCAGTTCGGAGGGTAGTGGATGCTCTTCTTCCTATAGTCTTAAGAATTCTCTTGACTTCTTCCTAGCCAATTTCTTGTGACTGCAATCCATTGTTATCGTCAATAGTTCCTTATCGTAAACTTTCCTCTTTCAAATTACTATGTGAGCATAATTTAAAAGAGCTTATTGCAAAATACAAAATATTTGAATTTCTTAAAAAGTGCTTTGTGGTCTTGTTTTCCTCAATTTTCCCAGACTGATAGAGTAAGGGGTTACATTTTCTATCCTCCAAAATGTACTTGTTCACAGTGGTTTCCATTTGGGGTCACTTCATTTGGGTCATTATAAGATGAGCATTTCCAACATTACATTACATCTATTTAATTTATCTCTACCTAAGAGGTATGATAAATCTACACTTAGAAGACATTAGGAATTCCCTGGTGATCCAAGGGTTAGGATTTGGCTCTTTCACTGCTAGGGCCAAGTTCATTCCCTGGTTGGGGAACAAAGATCCTACAGGCTGCACAGAGAGGCAAAAAAAAAAAAAAAAGGGCGTATATTTTTTAAGAGAAAGTATGGAATGGAAAGAGAGTATAGGTTAAATGGGTCAATATTTTCTACCCAGAGTCCTCTTGATGTCTCTCATGAAATCCCATAGTCCACAATGTGGTACACATATATATAGTGGAATATTACTCAGCCATTAAAAGGAATGGAACTGTGCCATTTACAGAGATGCAGATGGACCTAGGGGCTTCCCAGGTGGTACTAGTGGTAAAGAACCGCCTACCAGTGCAAGAGACATAAGAGATTCGAGTTCGATCCCTAGGTAGGGAAGATCCCCTGCAAGAGAGCATGGCAACCCACTCTAGCATTCTTGCTTGGAGAATCCCATGGACAGAGGAGCCTGGTGGACTACAGTCCATAGAGTCCCAAAGAATTGGACATAACTGAAGTAACCGCACACACACAGATAGACCTAGAGACTTCCTGTCACACAGAGTGAAGTCAGAAAGAGAAAGTAAATATCCTATATGAACACATGTATGTGTAATCTAGAAGAATGGCATATATAAACTTATTTGCAAAGCAGAAATTGAGGCACTGGCATAGGGAACAAGTGTATGGATACTGAAGGAGTAAGTAGGGGATGAGATGGACTGGGAAATTAGGACTGGCATATATACACTACTATGAATGAAACAGATAACTAATGGGGACCAGTTGTATAGTACAGGAACTCTAGTCAGAGCTCGGTGGTGACTTAAATGGAAAGGAAATCTAAGGAAGAGGGAATATATGTATATGTGTGACTGATTCACTTTACTGTACAGCAGAAATTAATACAACACTGTAAAGCAACTACTTTCAAAAACTAAAGTAAAAAAATATACATTAAAAAAATCACACCCGAAAATTCCAGAGCTGCCCCATGCCTAGATCTGATAAAAAGCTGGTGTCAGGGAAGGTGGATGGGTATCTGGCAAGATGTGGTGAGCGAAACACTACCAACCCAAGAAAGCCAGGGAGCTGGATTAGATGATGCTGACTTATTGTACTTGAAGTCAGAGACTAGGCAAGACTATCTTTCTACTGTAAAATAAACCAACAAACACTGGATGAAGCAAAATAAATAGACATGGTATTGGCAATTTTCTCCCAGCTTTTAATATGCTATATGCATCTTGAAACTGCATGAAAAGAAACTAGAACATACTATTTCCCAAATTCACTTAATTATTGCTTCTGAGCAGATTTAAAGGTCTTTGATGTATTTTTAGAAAATCCAGTATTAGGTCAAAGTGGAAAAAAATTGTTGCAACATTAAAGGGACTATCCTGTCTAGAAGGGAATATTGTAACATAGTAGGGAAATAAAGTTGGCTAAACTACTTACAGCTAGGTCACAAAGGGCCATGGTACCATGATCCCTACCTTTGTACACATATACAGGAAGGAGAATATGTAAGCTGCTTCTAGAAGCCTTGTTCTTGGTCCTCATCCAATTATTCTAGCCCATTCACCCTTCTTGGTCCAAACAGAAGAGTTAAATGGAAATTTCTCTGAGCAGGGCCAGTAGGAGGGTGAGATAGAAGAGCCTGCAAAACAGGGTCCAATCCTGTTTTATTTTATTTTTTGGCCATGCTGTGTGGCATGTGGGATCTTAGTTCCCCAACCAGGGATTCAACCTGTGCCCTCTACAGTGGGAGCACGGACTCTTAACCACTGGACCTCCAGGGTAGTACCCATCCCATCTTTATTTAAAGTTTGATTCATACTTTGCTTATTGTGGATCTTTTGTTATTAAATTTGATTTTTAAGAATACTGCATGAAAATATTTTCGTGAATAATGGGTTTCTTGGAATGCCCTCAAATTTTCTATTCAAGGCCAGGGCCTCAATTTCTTACATCCTAATCCTAGCCCAGCTCTGCTGGATATGGAACTTACAGAGCGATTCCCGACCTCCCTGCTTTGCCAACATCTTTCCTTTTTTAAAATCTATTCCTAAAGGCAAATACAAATCGTAATAATTTCACATTCTCCCAAAAAAGAACACACATTATAACTTTCAGTGCCTAACAGAGGTTTCAATAGCAGATAAAACAGAAGAGTTTGACCTTCAAAAATATAATAATATGTACGGGTAAATCTATGTATACCTGGTTATCACTCTGTGGCAACAAACACACAAATCATCCGTTTTTTATTATGCAATTTTTAAAAAGGGAAAAATATGCCTACTTTGAGGTTTAACTCTGTTTTTAGAAGAACTATCTTCAATTTTACTTAAATATGTTGCAAACACAATACAGTTAGAGCCTGTTATTTTTCATTTCTGTAAGTATTGTGTTGGTGTTAAATTCATTGGATTCTTTTAATAAATGGATTCCATTATCAAATCTTTATAAGAATTGTATTAAAGACATTTCCTACTAGTGCCAACATGGTGGAAATAAACTTTCAGCAAAGTGGTAGTGGGGTGGGAGAGTTAAGAAAATAAAAAAAAAAAAAAAACTTACTTGGCTACTGTTCTTTCCTCTCTCAATGCAGTTCTTTTTCTGTTAATTTACATCTTTGCCCAGAGGATATATTTATTTCTATTTCCTAGGTAAAATCTCTAACTTTTCTTTAGTTTTTTATGGCTAGATTTGAGGCTTAACCATGACTTGTTGACTCTTAAGCATTCTGAAATAGCAATTTTCCACATGCTTTAAAACTTTCTACTTGACTGTTCCTGGCAAATCTTAATTAAGATTATGACTTCTGCCTATAGGTCAGATTTATATGAATCTGGCTAATCAACAAATCTAAAAATCCTATTAGATGACACAATTCTCATTATTGTCAAGTAAAAAAGAAACTGATGAATTGTTTCAGATATTTATCTGATTTACTTAGTTTAAAGCTTATTCATCTCTAAGATTGCTGAAAATGTGGGTTGCATCTAGTAGTTTCAATGAACTAGTCTTTGTTCGGTTTTTAACTTCTTCACAGCAGTTTACCCTTATTAAAGGGCGTATTATTATAGTGTGCTCATAACTGTAAACATGGAAATGACTTGAGGTGTTACAGTTTATTATGTATTGTCATTTGAGATTTAATCATGGCTTCTCTACTACTGATAGTATTATTCACAGAAAAAAGAATACCTTTTTCAAAAGTATCTGTGATAAAACTTGAACTGTGAAAAAACATTAATGAGAGAATTACAAGAGGTATGATACATAAGAACCATAATTCATCTTAAAGTCAGCCTTAAAATTGGAAAGTTTTCCAGTTTTCAACTTTGTTTTACAAACTTTTATAAACTCAGTCATAGAATTTCTCTCTCATCAGAGAGCCAGCAGAAGCATTTCCATTCAGAGCTAAAGTTTCTATAGAATATTTCCAACTGTCAGTGTTAAAAAATTTAAAAACTGGAAGAAAAAATAGTTGGAAATTTGCATTTGTCACTGAAAAGGGGGGATGGCTTATATCTAAATAAATTATGTCTAAACAGTCCATCAGTGATTTTTATTACACATATATTAAAAGAAAAAGAGATTTGTTTTAATTCATTCACTTCTCCCTTGAAATGATCAGAATCTATGCGGCCTTGATAATTTTAATACAAGTTGCTCAACTTTCTTTTCTTCTTGGTCAGGGAGCATGACATTTGGAGCCACTGAAAGAAAAAAAAAACTTTCAGAAGGTTTATATTGGAGTGGAGATTTGGTCTCTTCCCTCTGAACTCCCTTCCAGGGGCAGAGCAACAGGACCACATGTAAGTGTATTTCTTCTCAGCGCATTTTAGAAGAGAGGGTAGCAGTGCAAAATGGGACGTGTACTTGGCACATCTCTTTAGCTAACTCCCCGTAAAACCTGTAACAAGGGCTCCAGACCATCATGTCCTATGACCTCACAGAAATTTCCATTTGAAGATTCATTCTGTAAACAGTCAAGGTCAATATGTCCAGTATACCTAGCTCATGGTTCCAAGCAGAAAGGGAAGCAAGGGACATTTATGCTGCCACTGTATGCAGTCCTTATATCTCCTCCACTTTATTAATATTCCCACTCCTCTCAGGATTGTGAATTCCATAATGATAGCGACTATGTTTGGCTCACAAATAATCTGAAACCACACCACTGAAGAAATCCAGGGAATTCCATTCCTACTGTAGTCCATGTATAACAATGTGAATAATGCTCCCTGGAGTGATATAACACGGCAGCATATGGCAGTGAGCATAAAGCCTGGCTTCTATTCGTAGCATGTGACCAGTATACATGAGCTGACTGAATGAATGAATATTCCCCATTAGGCAGAAACTTGGGTATCAAGATAAGCTAGTCTTCTCCATCTTTTTCCACTTCTACTCTTTCACCTGATTCTATTAATACTAAGTATGATTCATATCTATTTTCTTTCCATCTCCATAACCAGTGCCTTAGTTAAAGTCTCTATCACCTTGAATCTCAACTGCAAGAGATTTCTAGCTTCCTGGTGCCATTCATACCCACCTCAATCCCAAATCATCCTCTATGTTCCTACTAGAGGACTCTTTTTTAATTTAAAAAAATGTTTTAAATTAATTTTGATTATAGTTGCTTTACAGTGGCGTGTTATGAAAATGAACTGACCATACATATACAGATATTCCCTTCCTTTTGGACCTCCCTCCCAAAGAGGTCTCTTCTTATAATACAATTTCAACTATATCAGTTCCTGGCTTGAAACCCTTCAGTGGTTCTATATCAGCTATCCTATGGGACAAGGGATAAAACACTGCACCATCTGGCCACAAGCACAGGGGTTAAAAGGTGAAACCCAAATTTGAAAATAAACATATCTTATGAAAAACCCAGTTCCGTACATCTCCTGCTCTCCCCTTTGCCGCTGAGGGCAGGGCTTGGCTTTGTTCATTCTTCATCCCCAGCACTTAGCGTAATGTCCGGAATACGATAAGTGCCTATAAATATTTGCTTACATGAGTCAGTGAATAAACTTATTTGAAATTCTATTTAGACCTGAGTTTTCTGTCCTTTAAAATAGGAACTTTTTTATACATAAAAAATAATAAATAAAATAGGAACATTTTGAACAAACAAATTGACACCAAAGGAGGAAAGTGGGGGTGGGATGAATTGGGAGACGGGGATTGACATATATGTGCTTCTGTGTATAAAACAGATAACTAATGAGAACCTACTGTCTAGCACAGGGAACTCTACTCAGCACTGTGTGGTGACCTAAATGAGAAGGAAATCTGAAAAAGAGGGGATATGTATATATATACCTGATTCACTTTCCTGTACAGCAGAAACTAACAACATTGTAAAGCAACTACACTCCAATAAAAATTAATTTAACAAAGGAAAATAAAATAGGAACTTTCTGTGTTATTAAATCCTGTGGTTCTGTCTAAAATGATCAAATACTGCTTAGGATGTGGAACAGCTCATCCTGACACTTTATTGAGAACATAAATTTCGGGGAAAGACTCGGGAATCCCAGTTTGGCATTGTCTAGTAAAGCTGAAATTGCACATTTGTTCCCTAACTTTGCAACCCCATACCTAAATATCTACCTTAGTTAGAAAACGCATAGAAAATAATGATATGTTGCATGTTATTCTGGAGTAAAGAAATGAAAGGCTTGTGCACAGAGGTAAGGAAGTGGAGCTTCCGCCACCTCACACTGCCCTGTGTCCTGAGTGTTCAGGGATCAATACTTTCTGCTGTGGCTGTGGTCTACAAACTAGCAGGGTAATGCTGTTTGCTATAATATTTAAAAATACTCATCCTACTTTAGAAAATAAGAGAAACAAATAAGGACAGATGAAACAATATAGAAGTTAGTCATTTGTAAGACATGTAACAAAGATATGTTTCTTTATGTAAGACATAAAGGCAACAGAGCTTAACATGCTTAACATCCACTGGAAGGGGTAGAATGACCAACAGTATCAAATATTCACAACACACTAAATAAATACGAAGCACTCAATATTCTCAAGATCTTAAATGGGCATCCCATTGATGACATTCATTCTGGCCCATGTGTCCTCTGCCCAATAAACTCAGGAGCTGCCCATCGATCTAACTGGTAAGCTACAACAATGGCCAGAAGTACCATAAGCAAGTGGGTACTGGTTCTAGGTACCTTCCTTCTTGCAGAACACTCTTGCACAGACCTCAACTCTGACTGGTAATCACATGGTTGGCAGAATGTTATAGTATTAGAAAAAGAGATGGAATGCACAAGCTTTGCATAACTTCAAACAATGAACCCTACCCTAAAGTGTAACAATCTACATTGTCTCTGACCTCTTGCTTCTCCTTCTGATTTCAATTAATTCAATCAATTGCATGATTCGAGAATCTTAATGTGGTCTGTAAGCCTTTAGTTTGGGCTTCCCTGGTGGCTCAGGAGGTAAGAAATCCACAAGATGTTTGGGAGACCTGGGTTCAATCCCTAGGTTCAACCCCTGGAGGAGGGCATGGCAACCCTTTCCAGTATTCTTGCCTGGAGAATCCCCATGGACAGAGGAGCCTAGTGGGCTACAGTCCATGGGGTCACAAAGAGTCAGACACGACTGACTAAGCACAGCACACGCCTTTAGTTTAGTGACAAATAGTTTCCCTTATTGTTCTTAGAGGCTACCATTGCATCAAGGTCATCTCCCATATAATGTTGGGTTACATGTACCCCTATAGGAAATGAGAAGTTTCCAAGAACACAAATTGGTTTAAGAATTAATTTCAGTATCCTCAAAGTCATATATTATTGTTGTTGTTGAGTCGCTA